>QTSX02000152.1:0-211130 GCA_014839935.2 Entomophthora muscae
TTGATATCAATGACCACCCATTCTGGATTACCCTAAATGCAGCTGACTGATCCTGATACAAGTTCAGTTAAGAATGACCTCATCATCCACACTGTCTACCTAGTGAAAGATCAACGCTTTCTGTCTACTATTTAAGTAGAATTGTTTCTCCTAACAAAGACAATTTTAACCACATCTGTGTTGGTTTTTATAATCTTCAAGTTTTTCATTTCCTTTTTACCAAAAGGAAGTCCTCATCTTGTATTCCAGAAAATTAAGGTATGTGCCCTTAATTTTGCCCTGAAGGCTAACCCAAGGCTAGCTTTGAACCTCAAACCTTTTGTAATAAAGGTTTCCTGCCGTGTCCTCTTGGATGTTGTCCCCAAAAGCCAAACATGACAAAATTTTAATAAAAATAGGATAAATAAGGGTTTTTTGAAATTTATAGTATAGACATGATTCTTGTTAAAAAATTAACAGCAGCCCCCAATTGACCTAATTAGTAAGCTGGATGAGAAGTTTGATCCCATCATTCACCAAATAGATTTCACTAGGTTGGCTATGGGTTTTTTCTTTCATTTTTGAAGTGCTTTTATCAAAATGAACTGAAAGATCAACATTGTATGTTGGGCTCATTTTCCTTGTGCACAACTTCTGTGTACTTGTTGTTCAGTGATTTTACTTTATTATTGAGCTGGTTTTCCAGAATGACTATATAAATGCATTTTTGAATCTAAAATATTAGTATGCAGGTTTGCTTTGTTTTGTTGCTATTCTTTATATCAGGAATTTTGAATTCAACTATTTATTAGACTGGTGACTGATTTTTGGTGTGTGACTTTACAAAAATTATTTGTTATTGTCAGGTTGTTGGAATAGTCTGATAGACTTGACCATCATTCTCCTAGCTGATTGGCTAAGGACAACCAGTTGCCATAAAGCTGTTGAGCCCCAGGAAGTATCAACTGATCTTTTTCCTGACTTTGGGTAATCAGTGCTCTAACAATTACCCCAAAGATTGATCCTGACTCAATACTGAACTTCCCATTGGATTAAGACTAACCCATTAAGCTTGATGATTCCTAATTATAATCACAGAATGTGCCTCAGCCAATAAGACTGAGGGTCCCCAAATAATAGTGCAGGGCACTATGCTGCCAAACATTAGCATCTGAAGACACATTGGGACTTATAATCAATATGGAAGGTCAATTGTAAGAATACTACATGATTCAAAACCCCAATTGACAGGGTAACCAAACTTGCATATGTATGAACTGCAAACAGGATGCCGCTAATACACTGATAAAATAAGCTGAGGTCCAGTAATCCATTGAAGTCCCATTCCAGAACGGCATGGCTGCCTAACTCTGGGGGCTGAAACTAGAAGTCCTGGGAACAGATAGACTTACTAGTAAGAGTTGAAAGCGTCAGATTACAATCTGGCAAGAGGGCTTATCCACCCTATATAAGGTGCTCTCCTGACCAGAGATCAAGCAGAATATTCACCTTTGAAGATAGAGATTGAAGATCTCTATTGTTGTATCACTACTAGCCAACACCTAGTAGTCAGAAGAATCTAAATAGAGCGCACCAGTGTCTATTTGCAGACCAGTGTAATTTCTCCTACAGACTTGGAACACCGTCAGGCTGTAGCCCCACCCTAGACCCAATTGGTAGCCAAAGATTGTCTTCATATAATCTCATATCATCATCCCTACTACAATGAATAATAAAGATCCTTCTTCAAGACCACAAAATCCTGACAGTCATTTAACCTTTAAAACTGCTGAAATAATCTTCTATGATGATTGTTTATAATTCAAATTTTAGTTTTATGCCACTTGTCATGGGTAGAACCTCAGAGTTCCAGGCTACTTTTCAGGATACTAATTGTTGATGAGAATACTGTTTGATGCAGGGGGAGGGACTAACAGGTCAGAGGATAATACTCATCATAGGATGGGAGACAACTTGGTAACATAGGATAAGGATCACCCAATCAAGGACCAACAACTGGAATTTGGTACCATGGAGTCCACTAAGCCTGTGAGAGTAATATAGAGTACTCAAAACATCTGGGTAGAAGTGACATCATTAGTGATAACAATTTCTTGCATTCAGTCAGGCCCCAGAGTTAGAGGAAGGGTCATTGGTACCAGGTATGCAGGCAGATACTTGTACTTATCACAGAATAATATAGGCTTCATAGTGTACCATTCTCCTTTGCAGTTGAATGTTTCTGAAGTTCTGGTTCTTACCAAGGGGTTGGCAATAATTATATTCTCCAGTATAGAATTGGAGTAGGCTGTGTTTTGAGGATACTTGGTGAAATTTACAGGACCAAAGGGTGATCCAGGTGGATGGAATAACACAGGCAAGGGGATTGTGGGTTTGTTGGTAGGATTAGCAGGAGCATTTGAGTCTGTAGGACTGGAGTGGAGGTGATAGAATACTAAAACTAGATAATGTAGAATTTGTGTGAACTAAAGGTTCATTTAAACTTTATTATCAGAATTACAATACTGCCATTCTCAACATAGCTGGGGTTTTTGTACTTTTAATTTTCATGTCTCTATAACTCACGGGCTTGAGGCCCACAGACATTCTTCCAAAAGGACTTTGTAATTTGGGGAAGGGCTTCAAAGTTCTTTAATTCTGTGTTGGATGAAGTTTTGAATAGAAGTGGTGATACTCTATTTCTCTGCCTCTATTTTCTGCATAACACAGCCTGGGCAAATGTATTACAGATTTGATAATGGAGACTAGTGTTGACTGATGCCTATTGGAGGGTTCATTTTAAGTTTTGCCTTAACCTTCTTTAGGCAAGTGGCTGTTTCTGTGTAGGTTTGGGCCTTTGATGATGTAAATGTGACTGAGGTCCATGTTCTATTCAGGAAATATACTTGGTTTTGAAAGAAGTTCATCAAACAACCTTCATATTTGAGCCTGAAAAATGTGGCCGCTGGGCTCTTGGCCCCCTGGGTTGGTGGGCCAAATATTCTGAGGACCAGGGTTTGATTCCTGCTTTTGACTTGTTTTCAATATAAGAATCAAAATGCCATTCATGACACTACTGGTGGATGAGACAGCGGGGATCAGACCCACTACCCTGAGTTGCTGCACTAAGTGGAGATTGCTCTTAATCAGTGTGTTTGTTGAGGCCTTGGTGCACTATCCCAAAGGAATCTACCATATGTAGATTGTGCTTGCCTCAAACAGCTTTTCCATCTTTCAAATCTTTGACAATGTAGTAAGACAGGACTAACGCTTATCTAGCCCTCAGGTAAAAGATGTCTTGAAGAGACTAACCTTGTCACAAGTGACAAACTCCTATTGACCATACTTACTGGAAACCCTCAACTACAGGATTCAAACCCTGACACCCTGAGGGCCGCCTGCAGATTTTTGGGCAGGAACAAGAACAGGATTTGACTTCAGAAAATTCTTTAAAGCTTGATGGGCCAAAATCACCTACATCAACACTCCCCACGTTAAATATTACTGTTAACTCAACCAATCAGCAGGCGGGTCTAGCCATAGAGCCCAAAATAACTCGGGCCACCACAGAAGGGGAAACAAAGAAAATTCCTATACAACACAGGCCGCCCAGAGATGACCAACCCCACAACCCAACAAGGGAATTTGAGTATTCTCAGTTCAAACCAGCCAATGAATTAGCTCCTGCAATGGATGCCACCAAGGACTGGAAAACCCTGGTAGACAGTAACACCCAGGACAAAGAAATTTGTAAAAGTTTACCCATGACAGATGGGCATACTTATACCCTGGACTGCCAGGAAGTTGCCCATTGCCATTCTTTCAATAAAGTGACATGAGCCTTTGGTTCAACCATGTTATGCCATATTTGATATTAGTTCTATTTCATTTACAGTCTACCTCCCGCAGTTCCACACCTCACACCCATCAACCCCAAGAAACTGCGGACCAGCCGCCTGATCTTTATCATCCACCAGGAGCTCCCTACAGCCCAGTACATTTCACTGAGTACCCCCCCCCCCCCAATCCTACGTATTTGGAGTTCACCCTAGAGGAAATCCTAATCTAAGACCCTGAGGCAAGAACTAGAGAGACTGAGACTGTTTACAGGGAAGGCCACAAAATCACTATACCTCCTCTGCTATTCTGCAACAAGTACAACTACCTGCCCGCATATTTGGTCCCAATGACTCTGCCTCTCATCCCAAGGCCCAACCACCCACAAGAATCTGTTGCTGCCAATGAATCTACTTACACTCAGATATTTGGAGTGATGTACATCACTCTTACCAACTTGATAGATACTATGGTACCTGCCAGCAGACTTTGGGCTCTCCTGGGCAAATCATTATCTTATATTGTAAAGTTGGCCCCAATCTTGTGGTGGGCCCTCCCTGCTGGGCCTGTGGGCTGTCCACCCGCAAGTTCCCAGGAATCCCCCACAGGCTGGATCCCTGACAGACCTCCAGAAAACTTAATCCCTATTTTACTTGACACTTACAGTCACTATTTTTCTTCACTCCAAGGAGATTTTCAGGAAGCCAGTCATAGGTAGAGGCATTGGGCAGCTCAGGGTGAGGTGCAACTGAGCCGGCGGGTAAGGCCCACCATAGAATGGGTGCTAACTTGATAATGTAAGATACAGATCACCCGAGCAAGGACCAGGGTCTGGAGTTGGAGACCATGGAATCCACCAATCCTGTCAAAGTAATGTAGAGTACTCCAAACAGTTGGGTAGAGGTGGTCTTGGCTGCGGCGGTAGGTTTCAGTGGGCAGTCCAGTCTTGGGGTTAATGGCGGAGTCATGGGAATGAAGTACACTGGTAGTTAGTTGTACTTGTCCTTGAACAATAAGGGCAGTATCTTGATCCACTTTCCTTTGCATCCTATGTATTTGGTACTTCTAGTCCTTGCCAATGGGTCAGCAATGAGGATGGTTCCCAAGCTGTACTCCAAATAGGCCGGGTTGGGCGGGTATTCAGTAAAGTGCACAGGTCCAAAGTGGGCTCCTGGGGGATGGTATAATGCCTGGGGCAGTTTGGCAGGTTGGTCTCTGGAGGGGGCGGCGGCCTGGTTGTCTACTTGGCTGGAATTAAGATAGAAGATCACTAAGACTAGATAGGATAGAATTTGTTTGAACCAAAGGTTCATAAACTTTATTATCAAAAATGACAATGTGGTCATCAACAGACTGCCAGCATTCTTATACCATGTGATTTTGCTTCTTTGCTTTTTGCAGGCTTTGGGTCCATGGGTGGTTCACCAGTAGGACATGGATCTTGGCTTAGGGTCTGGAGGGCATCAGGTTCTGGTTGGGTACACTCTGGTGAACAGAAGTGGCAATGCTTAATTTCGCCGCTTTGGTTCACCATGTCACCTGAGCAGGCTAATTGCATTCCTCTTTCTGGACTGGGGACTGGCAGCAGTTGGTGCTTATTGGTAGGGCTAGTAGTGGACCTTGCCCAAGCCACAGCTTCTGCGTAGGTATGGGCCCTCAGTGGCACCAGTTTGGCGGTTCTTGACTTGACTGGCTCTTGGGAACAGAAGTGGCAGTGCTTTGTTTTGCCGCCGTTGTTCACCATCTCACCTGAGTTGGCCAATTACAATACCTTTTCTGGACTGGAGACTGGCAATAGCTGGTGTTTGTTGGCAGGGCTAGTAGCAGGTCTTTTCCCAACCTCCTTTAGGAAGACCACATTTCCTGTGTAGGTATGGGTCTCCAGTGGCACTGGTTTGGTGGCAATCTGGCAACCATTCAGGGAATCCTCAGTATTAGGCCGGTGGGTTGTGGGGCAACTTAACAACTTGAGTCTGTGACTTAACGGATTGGAGGGTCCTGGACTGTCCTGGGGGGTCTGATCTGCCTTTGGGGGACTGGGGTTTGACTCTTGGGTTTTCAATACAAGTATTGAAATGTCATTAATGACAGAGATCCAACTTTTAGCACCCCCTTGTTACTGAGGCACACAATAACCAATTCATACATGATTACTGGCTATACACACCACCTTTTACACTGTTCTGTGTACTAGTAAGGTATTAGCCAAACATTCTGTAAATACCTATTAGATGGGTAAGTACTTTAGAAAAGTATGGTCTCAATTTTCCTACTTGGAACCCAGTAAGCGATGTGACAATTGAGTATATTATCATTACCCAACAAACCACTTTTGTGTGAATGTTAAATTGACAGGAATTGCCGGCAAAGTACGTAAGAACATAGTAAGTCAAGGTGTAGACTGCTATGGACATGGTTGAATGAGGATAAACCAGGGTGGGCCAAGAGTACATATTGGAGAAGTTTGATTGTGCTGGCCCCTCATAGTAGTAGTCTTTGGAAGGGTTGTGGAATGGCCTGTGTGGTTGAAAATTGTGTTGATGGCCCCCAATCTAAAGGCAGGCTGTGAGTACAGCAGAGAAGAAAAGATGGTTCATCTCCTTTCTCCTAGGGAAGGGCAGACAAAGCTTAGTGTCTTGGACTTTCTGGTTTTAAGTCTTGTTTGTTTTATGTGATATTATGGAGGGGTAATTTCACTCATTGATAGCACAATCTATCATCAAGTGAAGGGTCTTTATTATATACTATTGGCCTTGGTGAAGCATGAATAGTGAAAAGCATTGGATTGGGAACCCCAAACACATGGTGTTGTCTGAGATTCCCTTTCTGGGGTGGCATTGGAAAGGATTTTGAGGCAATTGATTGCCAATTCCTGGCTGGCAGTGGCATGGGGAATATTTGGATGCTTTCATGCATCCAAATTCATTTTCCACAGCTACTGCATGAAGTTGATTGCAGAGTAGTTTGTCAGTCCCGTCTTGATTTGGCAAATTACAAATTTGGGCAGCAGTTCCCCCAAATTGGGTTCTGGGGAAATTTCCCCATTCAGTGGGGAGCGTGCCGCCAGCTGCTGGCTGGCAGGCTGGGCTGCGGCTGGCCGCGCGGTCTGTGGTCGGCATATAAAAACCCAAATTCAAAGAATTGAATTTTTTAATTTCTTTTTCTTCTGGTGTGTTTTCTGCAGCAGTTTCCCCAATCAGGGGGAACTGCAGCAAATAATCCCTTTGTGTCTCAGGCGCAATTGTGATACAAATGTTGTTTCTTTGAGTAGTTTTGCCAGGAATATTCCTGACACATTCACAATAGAGGGCCCCAAGAAGGTAACAGTTCATTACTACCTCCACTGTTTAGGGTGCAGCTTGTGTTTGTTCTGAGCTGACTTTGATCCATATTTCTTAACAGATGCAAAATGTACAGCATGATGCATCATGAGGACACGGTGCAACTACATCATTGTTATTTCCTGTGCAGAATATTTGACTAGAGCATTAGCTTTTATTCATATAATACTTCATTTATGCTACATTGACAATAGTATTTATACTTAAGGGTTATATTAATTTATTTGTACACTAAAATGATTATTTAGCTCTGCATTTGGACTGACTTGTTATACTTCTAGTTTTAGATATTGTTAAGTTCTTACAGTGATTGGGTACCTCTTTTATACATAAGGTTCACTGCTTTATCACAGGCATTATCTATTGCATATGCCCAATAGTAGTATGCTTTCAGCTGGAACCAAACCTTAAGTCTATTTTTAATTTAGTAAAGAATTGGCCAAGAGAAGCTCTAAAAATTCAAGCTAGGGGAATCTAATTTTTTCAGGCAAAGTAAAATCCATAAATACTTTAATATAAATTTCTTTTTGAACTATGAAGCATTTGGCAGCTAGGGCTTCACGATTTTCACTGAATCAAATATAATTATAAATATAAAGGCGACTTTTTTGAATCGATATGATAAAATCATAGAGCCCTAATGGTAGCTCGGTTTTCAGAGGCATAACTGTTGACCTGTGAATATAATTTCTTATATTTCTTTCCTCAGAAGCTTTTTCTTAGGTATTCACATCTTTATATTACTTCAACTCTGATTCAAAGCGACTATAATCTTTTCGATAAGCTGAGTCCCAGAGCTTTTCTTTGGACGATTGTCTTTGGTTGCCAATAAACTACTTTTTATTTAGGCTTTTTATTTTCGGTTATAAAATACTATTGCGTAATACTTTTACTTTATGAGGCCGTTAACCTTTTTGAAATATCGGTTAAAGAATCAATCATTGGTACAAAAAATATTTTCATGATAATTTTTTTTCATCACTTCACTCCTATCACTTGCCTAATGCTCTAAAAGTTACTCAGTGCACCCTTCCAGAATGCCCAATAACCGTCGTATCAACTTGAAAGATATCAAAAAGAAGGATACAGCCCATCCTTATTCTAGGAGAGCTAAGCAGATATCTCGGGCCATCCAGAGAACTGAAAAGGTTAATGCCTACAAATCTAGACCATTGACTGGGCCACAAGCTTTAAGTAAATCTTTTAAGTTAAAAGCATATATTTAAAAATTAGAATGTGATAAATTCAGTTGGTTCAAGTATGCAGTTGGAGATGACGCTAAGCCTCAAACTTTAGAAGAAGTTCGTGAACTGATAGATGAGTAAGCCCTATATTTACTTGAATATATTTATACTTTGTTTAATTTCTTTTTTAGAGGCCTGTTTTATTCAACGCCCTTGCTTCAACCCCAATTTTTATATAATTACTTTGGCATATTTTTTACAGAGATCAAATATGCGAAATCTAACTTATTATCTTCTATTGAAGCATGACTTCTTTTCTCCCCACTTCTTACTTTGTTTTTGAATTTAATCAAATTCCATTACATTCTCCCCTACAGGAGTGCTAATAATCCATTTTTCCCTTTGGCATCATTTATTGTGTCTCGAGAAACGTATTATAATTACAATGAAGTTAATTTATTCCAAATAGATATTTGAAAAGAGAGTTTGAAGATATCGATCTGAAGAAGCCTTCAAGCTTTAAAGAGGACATCCGAAAGGCACAGCACTTAGCTGAAAGACAAGAATATTTAACGAGCGGATTAGGTAAACATATATTATTTAATTTACTTAATTCTGCAGAAATACCTGATTTGATGTGTGCAAAATCTATCAAGCTCTTAAGGTAACTTATGTCCAAAGCTGATGATTTCGTCAACTGCGCTGTTCAGCTTTTAACACTTGCCATTTCATTTATCGATCTCGTTTCAGGATATAGTTTTAACTATGCTAGAAATGCTCTATCGCTCAATTTTTAGATTTCCAAGAGGAATCTTATTTTTAGGCGCATTTGGCTTTCTTATATTGTGATCAGGGCTCTAACTTGATTAATAGAGAATGGGACGGTGATTGGAATGGGATTTCTCGTGTCAAAGTAAAGAAGATTAATGCACCTTCCGCCAAGCAATAGTGGCTACTTGAGAGTACAAGTCTACTATGTTCATTAGTAAATAGACCTTGGAACAGTAGTAATAAACCCTACCATAGATATTTGATACTTTGTGTTTTAATTTTTCAACAAGACTAAAGGCAAATTTAAAATGCTTAAATGATAATTTCTACTTTCAATTATTGATGCCTAAGATTAACTCTTTAGGATAGATCTCACATGTCAGTCATTCAATAAGCTTGTAAAATTTACAAAAGGGATTGGCCTCTATTTAATTCTAAACAAACCTAATATGGCTAAAAGTTCTAACAATCTATGCTGCCATACCATATTTTATTTCATATTTCATGATGTTTAACATTTGCTATGATTCTACCTAATACACTGTTGCAACTGAACTAACTATAGTTCAGTATTTGGATTGGGGAAGACAACAGCCTAGAAAGGGACAGAGGTTTAGAATAACATAATGTCTTTATTGAGAAATAGAAGTTATTATGCTGTGAAAAGCAGCCACAGGGCCACAAGGGGGGTGGCATGATCCAAATATGGTTTGGGTTTTGAATAAATTGTCAAGGACGGTTGACTGGAACTGGTCCCGCTCCTTATTAAAAAGTATTGCCTTGTACTTCAATATTTAAGGCAGGAGGCAGAATGTCGTTTGGTATGTCATAAGGCAACTCATTGAGTACCATTGTGTATTGTAAGATACATTGTCAGGTACGGTATCAAACTTGGTTGCAACAACATGTTAGTCAATCATTGTATCACATTATCTTACTTTTCAGATCTGTTAAGATGGAAACCCCAAAATAGGATCCGAGCAAACTAAAACTGTGCCTTTATTATTATAGCATTAAGCACAAGTTTGATCTATAATAACAGAGATATAAGCATTAATGGGCAAACTAAATACACAACCTTTATTACAAGCACACAGCACACCAAAGTCACACAGAAAGATCAGGATCTCAAGATGCAACCAAATCAACACACACATATCTAACTTTCTATCATGTTTACTATGTTTTCATCAGGGCGCACAGTAGTTGTGTACTATAATGCAAACCCCACCCATGAGAATGAGGGCACCATCAAATAGATCATAATACCTTAAATCTAAAACATAGATGAACCCTGTCAAGCACTATCTCAGAGCTGGGCTTCTCAAATCAATGCATGAAGTCTGAAGCAAATATCAGAAATAAACCTTAGTTTATTTTTAGGTGCAAGGATCGTGCAAAATCAGAGGAACATTATGCAATCAACAAAAGTAACACAAATGCGGCCATTTTTTAAATGGCAAAACAAAACACAAATAAACAGATAATTCATCAGTAAATGTGAGCAATTCATTATCCAAAGTAGTCTATAGAATCCAAAATGAAATATATTAAAATTTAGGGACAGCATTATATTTGTTCCAATGGAAAGCATCATATAACCAGAGCAACAAGCAAGCAAACCTAGAAGAGAGCACCTAGGCCCTGGGCACCAGAGGGTCTATCAACAGGGTCCTCTTATGATAAGATAACAAAGCAACAAACAAGTCATCCAGCAAAGAAGAGAGTGGGGCAACCCAAACACAGAGCCAGGTTGTTTATACTAAGAGCATCAACCATAAGGTCTCAAAGCTCAAAAGTTAATGACATCCATAGCTGTTATTAAAAAACAGCCAGGTATGTTTCTCTGATATACTCATTTTAGTATCACAAAGATGCTCCTATTAAAGGTATGTGTAAGTGTGAACTTCTCCTTGATATTATCTTGTTTCTTGTGTAAGCAGTGGGGACAATGGGAAAGAAGAAGAGCCAAAGTTCTATCATCCTGTAAAGGGGCAGAAGGTATCAAAATAATTCATCAAATATTTTACCCAGGTTTATATGCCTATTGTCTCCAGTCAGCTGCCAACATATATCACATTCCAGAGGCCAAGAAAGCTATCCCCAACACCAAAAATATTGAATCCATCAAGCCAATATGGCTGTGTGATGAGCACATTTAGAGCTGTTTTTTGGGTGTTGGCTGGTGTTGACATAATAAAGGTTAGTTACCTAATCAGCATAGATTTTTTGTTTGTTTGCTGTCCATATACAATGGCTGGTGTTTTCTCCAACCACAATATTTGGTGTTTGCTCTTTATGCCTTTAGGGTGCTAATAGAAGAAGCCTATTTTTACTATGAAAGAGTAAAGATATGCCCTGGGTTAAATATATCATATGGTATTAAAATCCTAAGACCAACTAGGGCTAGAATTCAGTTGAGTATAAACTATCATGGTTGGGGTTTCTCTGCTCATGTCTTATTAGTAGCTTTAAGGGGGCACTTATTACTACTGTGCAAGCATAGAGTGTTAAAAGCCACCATTGGGGTTGCTATTTAGAGAATTAGTGGCTGAACCTAACTATTTGATGTGTTTAGGAAGTAAAATTGGTTAATTTGCGCTTCAAATCCCAGGGTAACCACTTGGGCAAATTAAGAGGAATTAGTATAGTGTACCCTATTCTCTGACAAGCATAGTTGGGAGGACATCACTATAAACTAGATGCTCTCAATAGATAAGCAACATGCTAGACTATTGGTGAACATTTATGGCATTCCAGGAAAATTTAAAAAAATGCTGAAACATTCTCTTAGGTGTTTTGCTATGCAAGCAAAAGAGTTGAGCGCTTTGTTGAAATTATTTCCCACACTTTTGCTAAAAGGGCAAGATGCTGAGAAATCTTTTTAGAAAGCTCAAGAAAATGCTTCTCAAATCACTTTGTTACAAGGACAAAGTACTTTCAGAACATGGAAAATGTTGATGTTTGTATTGAAATGTTGCCTTCTTATTTGAGATCCAGCAAAACCATGGAAATGGCAGCAAAGCATTTTGAGGTGGATAGTGACAGATTATTAGGTGATTTTGAAGCTTTTTCTAACAATGTTGATTGTTGGTTAAAGACTCCAATGCTTAATCAAATGATCCAAAAACATTGAAAGCATGTTTCAGGATTTTAGTAAGGTAAGGCTGAAAGCTAACTCTATGGTATATACCATACTGTGTGAAATAGCTTAGGCTTTGAAGATAACTGTTTAAAAGAGGAAATAATTGGAGTGAGGGGCTATATATCAGCAATGAAATAGTGGGGCTTGAGTGGGCATCTAAATACTATCTTAAACTAATAATCAATACCCATAACTACATGCTTTGAGGCCTTTCATAGTCATAAAAGTGATTAATTGAATACCAATCTATAAAGAAAACACCAGGCCACAGCTCAGTGAAACTATATAATAATAGAGCAACATGGTAGTCAGACATTTGATAAAATATCAAAAGTTTTCTAAAAGGTTCTTATCTTTTTCTCTAATAAATAGAGTCAACCTCCTTAAGAGTTTAAAAGCTTTAAAAATATATAAATTCCAAATTATTTATTATTTTAGTGCTGGGAAAAAAGAACAGGATAGACAAAGGTAAAGGAATTTTGCACATAGTCAAAACTTCTGATGAAGAATGATCAAGAATGACAAAAGGGTTGAAGCTTTTTCCAAGATTTCAAGAGTTTTTCCAAAGTGAATTTGAAGAGCTGTACCAGGACCTATACACTAATGAAGAAAAGACATATGCAGAAGCCATGGTTCATGAGTTTGATTCTAGTATGCTATTGGGAAAGGTATAGGAAAAGTTTGCATACTTACAAGCTCATCATAATGGCCTTACTCTTGAAATAATTCACCTAAAAATGGCATCACAGCTTATTTTGTCATGAATGAAATTTTTATTCTGACATTGAACAAAGTCAAAAGCAAGAGTCAAACCCTGCTCATCAGAATATGTAGCTCACCAGCCCAGGGGGCCAAGGGCCCAGCCACCCGCATTTTTTGGGCTCAAATATGAAGGTTAACTGATAGCCCACCAGCAAAGCCAAGAAGATTTCCCAAATAAAGAACGGTTCAAAGCAAAGGGTGCACCACCAAGGGCCCAGACCTATTCAGAAGCAGTTACCTGTCTAAAAGAGTTTAAGGCAAAGCCTGAAGATGGATCCCCTAATAAGTGTCAGTCAGCACCAGTCCCCAGCATCCAATGTGCAACACATTTGACCAGGCCACATGATATTGAGAATAGAGGCAGAGAAATAGAGTATCACCACTTCTATTCACCAACTTCAGCAAATCCAGAATTAGACAGCTTTGAAGCCCCCAACTAAAGTGCCAATTTCCTAATGATAGAATGCCTGTGGACCTAAAGCCCACAATTTCTGGAGATTTCAGATTTATAGTGTATAGCCCCCAGCTATGCTGAAAATTTTCAGGTTTTACAATTCTTCCTCTCTAGAAACCTGGGCCCGGGAGCGGTATTTGAACCCCAACCCTAGATTCCCTTGGGCCGCCGGCCCTATGGACCAAGGGGCCACCTGCCTGTGTTTTCCTGAAGTTGAGCCCCTGCAAGCTGATACCAAGAATGTTGGCCCATATGGTAAAACAGTCCAAGCACAGTAAATCAACACACCAAATGGAGGACTAATCAAAGCATCTAATGAAGGTACCAAAATGGCAACTATTAGCTTCATGAACTTGAAGTATACACTAGTGACCAATCAAGAGCTGTCCCCAGAAGGAGGCACAGGCCCACGGCCCAAACCCATGACCACAACTCTAAAGCAAGATAATCAAGATGCCAATTTGAGATTTTTGACCAATGAAAGAACTCCCAGTCCAAAAGCCATTTTGCCACCTTTGAACCTGAGCACCCAGATCCCTCAGGCCCACTCTTCCCAATGCCCTGATGAACCCCCCATGGAAAAGATTAAGTTTGGAAGTGGGGTACTATATAGACCAAAGGACCCCGCTCTCCAAAATTATTGCCATTTTTGAATAAAGGTTATGTTATTTTGGCTTACACAGCTACTGTCTTATTTTGTATTTGCCATCTATCAATTCAGTACAAGATCTTCCAGCCCTCCTGTACCTCTGCCTGCAGTTTTCTGCCCTCCAGGTGTACCCTTTGGCCCCGTCCACTTCACCAATTACCCTTTGAAAACCAAATACAAGGACTATACCCTGGAAAAGATACTCAAACTTGACCCTTTGGCTCACATACAATCAGCAGTTAGATACAACCATCAAGGCCTGTGGATATTCTCTACACCCAAATTGTTTAGAGGAAAATTCAACTACCTTCCTGCTTACAACATCCATATGGAACTGCCTGTGACACCCAAGCCTATGCCCGCTTCCTCACCTGACCTCCCAACTGACCACACTGGCAAGCTATTTGGGATTGCATACATCACCCTCACAGGGGAGATTGACACTATAATCCCAACTGCCGGCCCGTGGTCTTGGGTGGGAAAGTTCACCTCCTACCTTTTTAAGTTAGCTCCTCTCTTGTGGTGGGCTTTGTCCGCTAAAACATTGGCCCAAGTTACCCCTGAAAACAACGGGCCGGCCGCCTGAGACTGGATCACTGACAAAAATGGCAGTATTTTCATTCTGATAATAAAGTTAAATGTACATTTAGTTATCATAAATTCTACCCTATCTGATTTTAGTATTTTACTACCTACAAACCAGTCCTGTAGACTCAAAGGACTCCTAATCCTACCAACAATCTTGCAGGCCCCTTGAATGTGTTATTCTGCACAGTTGGATGACCCTTTGGACCTGTACATTTTGCCAAGCACCCTCCAAATCCAGCTATTCTGATTTCACCCTATAAAACGTACTGATTGCTGTTTCCATGGCAAGAACTAGAGCCCTAAAAGCTTATAAACACAAAGGAAAGTGGCACACAGTGCAGCCCAGATTATTCTGTAATAATTAAAATTATCTACCTGCTTATCTTGTACCAATAACCCCTCCTCTGACCCTGGAGCCCAACTGCCCACAAGAAACTATTGCCACCACTGATGTCATTTACATATAACTTTTTGGAGTATTCTATATTACTATTACAAGCTGTTGGACTTCATGGTACCCAAATCTGGCTCTTGGTCCTTGCTTGGTTGATCCTTATCCTACATTATCAAGTTGATTCTCATTCTCTGGTGGGTGTTATAAAAGTAACATTTTTGAATCCCAAGACGGAATTTGAACTTGCTCCCAGCCACCAGGCAGGGGGAACAGGTAGTGGGAGTTTGCCTGCACCTGGGTTTGCTTTGAAAAGCAAATACACAGGTGCAAGAACCACTCCTGCTCTGGCAGTAGCTGTGGGACCTGTCCTGGGCTAAAAGGCTATGTCCAAGCCTTGGTAGGTTTGGCTGGGCCTGGGCAAGCTAAATTTAGCTGCCCAGAACTACCAGCTCAAGCCCACCCTCCATTAAGTAATTTGGGGTTCCTAATTGGGAACCCCTTTTTTAATCAAGTTCTTTTGCCTCAAGAATGCCTGTCAAGCCAGGCCCTTAATGGAGATCAAATTGGGAAAGCCCCCATGACATCTGCAGCCAACCCTGCCAGCACCAATGTCCATCCAGGCAAAGATAGGCCACCAGCAAGCCAAGCAACTGTTTCTGAAGACCCCAAAAAGGATGATGAAGCAGCCAACCAACCATAATAATTTGAGATGCCAAGCCTTGCCACCAAGATAGCACCAGAAAGATGTCCAGAGGCACCTGCATGTGAATGAGTATACAAGCCAGAAGCACTAGAAAGATTCTGTATCATCATTCTTACCAATAAAGTTGTTATGAACCTTTGGTTCACCAATCTGATTCCTTACATATTTTTGATACTCTTTCATCTGCAATCACCTAAACACCATTAATCATCCTCAGAGATTGAACGCCAAGTGCCAGTTGAAGAAACAGAAGCATTTGACTACTACTGCTCTCCTAACACTATGTTTGGTCCTGTGCACTTCACTGAGTATCCCCATAACCCTGACCATGAACCCTGGACCTTGGAAGACTTGCAGTGGTACACTTGCCCAGACACTCTCAAGGATCCATATCAATGTAAGGTCTTGCTCAATAATGCGCAAGATTATATACTATACTGTGTAAAGCATTCAGATTTAAGTTTAAAAGATAAAGGAAAGTAGGTACAGTTTTTAGAAGTACCTTTAAAAGAACTGCCATAAACTTATGATTAGACACAAAAGGTGTCATAGAGTTAACTAGTCCTAAACAAACTATATAGAACAAAGTATTAAATAAAGATTTTTTGTAACCAAAGGTATATCTATGTCAGGATATTCCCCATGGGAATATCTCAACATAAAACTAGCCAAATTATCCCTAATGTTAAAAAATGGTGACAAAAAGATAATTGCTTGTTGTCTAGCTATCTCCATTTTTAATTATGCTAGATGTTTTATCTCTGGAAGCAAATTGAGACCTAACAAAGTATTAATTTACTATAAACCTAAGTTTCTTTTTAAAAAGATGATAACCTAAGTAAATTTTGAAGTTAGAATTTGAAGATTTGAAAAGAAAAAATAAAGATTAAAGTAAAAACCTGTGACAGTGATTGGGGGAGAACCACTTAGAATTTCAGCTTAAAAGCCTACTCTTCTAGTGTCTTTATTTATAAGGTAAAAAACCAAGTCCTGGGGAAGATCTGCGTGGCAGAGGGATAATTTCTTGGCAGGTGGTTTGATAACCAAGGGGGAAAACACATGGTGGTGGTTGTGAGAGAGGGGGGCTAAACTAACTAAGTTTAGCTCCCATCCTGGGGGAAGAATCCACCAGGACACCATCCAGTGGAATACTGGTATGGCCGCTTGAAGTGGTGTCCACAGAGAGGATGCAGCAGACAAACAGGGGAAGTAGGAATCCAGGCCCATCAAGAACATTCCACTAGGAAGCCAGGTGGCGCGCTTGGGGGTGTGCTCTTGGGAGCCCAGATCTTCCTCTTGGACCAAAACTGCTGGGTCCTCAGACGGGGGAGGCACGGGAGGACCGGGACCAGGGACGTATTGGGGATTGGTTCAAGGGAAGAAAGCTCAAGGTCATCACAGGAGAGACTTCTAACAACACTTTTGCTAGTAGCAAGAATTTCCTGAGCGCGCCTGAGAATGTCCTCAAACATCCACACAAATTGGGTGGGGTTACTCCCTACATGATGGAATGAGTAGGAGATACAACTCCAGAGGTCTGGAGAAGTAGTCCATATCATCACCAGAACTGGTGCTAGAGTAAAGGTCACAAACTTCACCAGGGAGACCAACATGGTTCAAAGATATGGGAAAAAGAAATAGCTATAAAACTTTGGTTTTCAGTACTAAAGAACCAACAGCTAGACTACAATAAACCTTTTAAATTTAAAGCACAAAACCCAGAGACAACAACTAAGTATTTTAAGTCTTGGAAATAGATAAGGAACGTCAAGCAGGCGTGGGCAAAGCAAAAGCAAACAAGAAGCAATTTCAAACTTAAATCAGTTAAATAAAGAGTTTTAAATCCTAATTTTGAAGTTCAAACCAGAGTTTTGAGGATGTTGTGTTTGGCTCCTGGGGACGACATCCAGGAGGACACAGGGGGAAATCTTTATAACAAAAGATTTGAGGTTTGAAGCTAGCCTTGGGTTAGCCTTCAGGGCAGAATTAAGGGCATTTACCTTAGTTTCCTGTAATACAAGATGAGGACTTCCTTTTGGAAAAAAGGAAAGGAAAAAACTTGAAGAATATTAAAGCCAATGCAAATTTGGATAAACTTGTCTTTATTAGGAGAAATACTTCTACTTAAATAGTAGACAAGGGACAGTGATCACTCATTAGATAGACAGAGTGGCCGAGGGGGTCACGTTGGGGTGAGGTCATACCAGGATCAGACAAGGGAAGGTATGGTATTCCAGAATGGGTTGATATTGATACAGACCCATTTACGGAAGGCAAGAAATTCCCAAACTCAAAAGCAAAACCAGTCAAATCTTTGCATTTATCATTATTCAAAGGCCATATTTAAATAGCATTAATGGCGCAATTTCTGACATCTCCCCCCTCAAGATTAGACACAGGAAGTTGATATTTGCAGAGAAATTTGGAGTGAACTTGTGAAAAAGGATGGCCAGACAATAGCAGCTTTACAGTATACTTGATGCCCTTCTTAAAGGCGACCTCACAGGGCCCAACCCAGAGGGAGTCTAGCTTATGGGCTCTACCTCCTTTACAATTCTGATAGTAGAGAACCAGGTCATCTATTTGGTACTCAGGGAGGGAGCTCTGGCAGCATTAGAAGTGGAGAGCTCTAAAGCCTTGACCTTGTAAGCAGTGGAATATGCTGTTGCTTGGATGTCAATGATACAATTAGTTAAGTCTTTGACATGGGCCTCAGGATTGGTAGACACATCAACTTTGATCAAAGGGGGTCCCAAGATTGAGGTGGTTATGGCTTCATGCCCATACAGCATGGCAAAAGAGGATTAACCAGTCACTTGATGCCTACTGAGTTGATAAGCAAAGAGGGCAGCAGGGAGGAACATGTCCCAATTGGCAGCGTTGGAGAGCGTGAGTTTCCTCATTATGGGCACCAGAGAGGAATTGGCTTGTTCAACAGTTCCATTAGTCAAAGGATTATATGGCGCGGAGAAAGATTGGTGGGTAACCATAGCATCTACAATAGACGTGATGAGGCAAGCATTAAAATTGGTGCCATTATCAGAAAGCAGGACTTGAGGGCAGCCATGTTGGTAGAAGATATCTTGCAGCAAAAAATTAGCGGTGGTCTTGGCAGCTATATCTTTTGTAGGTCTGGCTTCAAACCACTTGCCAAAATGGTCTACAGCTACCAAGATAAACCAACACCCAGACCTATAACAAGGGAGAGGCCCAACAGCATCAATACTCACACTGTGGAAGGCATGCTTAGGGGGGATGAGTTTGAACTGATGTTAGGAAGGTTAGGGTTGTTGGAGCTGACAAGAATGACAGGAGATGAGGGCATCAGGAATTAGAAGGCATAGGTTTTCCCAATTAAAGTTCTTACATAACCAGTTGTGGGTTTTTACTATACCTCCATGTCCAGTATCAATGTGAGCTTGGAGGATAATGGCTATTCTCATGCTAGGGCAAATTTAGGGTAGATAGGCATTGTTGACTTTCTTGAAGAGTTGCCTATCTTGAATCACAGTGTCTTTGGATAGGGTTTGTAGACCCAGTCAAATGTATTATGGCTCAGTGGTCCAGGAGTCAGGGTACCCTATTTGTTTGTATAGGCAATCAGCATCAGCAGGGTGGATAGCTAGTATATGCATCCTTGAAAAGCCATCAGTGTTCTGATGCTGGGCCCCAGGACAATGTAACACAGTGAAATTGTATCCTTTCAGGCTCAGGGCCCAACATGATAGTCAATCTTCAGGTTCCTTTAGTTGTTACAGCCATTTAAGGGAGGAGTGATCTGTGACCACAGTGAAGTGGGTCCCATAAATGTAGTGCCTGAATTGCTTTACAGCATGCAACACTGCCAGACATTCCTTTTCAGTGACGCTTTAGTTCTTCTTGTGTTTATTGAGGACCCATGAAGAGTAGGCTACAGGTCAATCCACACCTTTGTCGTCAAGCTGGGCTAAGATGGCACCCACAGCTACTCCACTTGTGTCAGTATACAAGATGAACTCTTTATCATAATCAGGGTAAACTAAGATAGGAGCCTCTTTGAGATTGGCCTTCAACACTTTGAATGCTTGTTGCTGGCTGTCAGTCCACTCAAAGGGGACGTTGCAAAGCAGTTGGACAAGGGGTTCACTCAGTTCATCAAAATTAGGTATGAACTGTCGGTAGTAACCCATCATACCAAGAAATACTTGGACCTCTTGAAGATTTGTGAGAGGTAGCATCTTGTTGATGGCTTCCACCTTATTATTCATGGGGCGGATTCCAGTTTGGGTGACCTCATGACCTAAGAATTTGAGTCGCTCTTTAAAGAAGGAGTACTTGGAGGGTTTGAGCTTCAAGCCAGCTTTGCAGATTTTGATAAAGACAGCCTTGAGGTGTTCAAAGTGGTTGGTAAAGGTAGCACTGAATACAGTGATGTCATCAATGTACATAAGGACACAGGAGAGCTTTAGATCTTAAAGGATGGAATCCATAGCCCTTTGAAACGTAGCTGGGGCATTGCAGAGTCCTTGGGGCATCTGAGTAAGTTCATAGAGCCCCTCAGAAGTAATGAGAGCAGACTTCTCTTGGTCTTCTGGTGATAATTTGACTTGCCAGTATCCAGAGGCTAGATCCATGGCCAAGAAAAACTTGGAACCACCCAGCCGTCTGAGAGCATTGTCAATTCTGGGCAAGGGGTATGAGTCTTTCTTAGTGATCAAGTTCAGGCGGTGGTAGTCCATTACAATGTGATGTCCTCTATCTTTTTTCTTGAGGATAAGTAAAAGTGAGACCCAAGGACTTTGAGAGGGAGCCAAGAGTCTAGCACAGCATCTAGGAGTTGTTTGAGCTCCTTAGATACCTGGGCATCTTCTACCCTACTACAGTGGTATGGTTTGGCACAAAAAGGATGTGCATCACCAGTATCAATCTGATGGATGACCCCTTTAGCTAGGCCATAGTCCATAGGTCCAGAGGCAAAGATGTTGCTAAACTAATTGAGCAGGTCCAATACATCTTTTTGTTGGATGGGTGACAATTGGGGGAAGTCAGCAGCGGTGAATAAGGGGAGAACTTGAGGATTGTCTTCAGGTAGATTGAAATCACTAAAAGTTCTGAAAGGGTAGAGGGATGCCACTTGTTCTTCTCCCAGTATAAGACCATGCCCTACAACCTGGCCCTGAGTCACCTGCATGGGTAGGGCTGTCAGGTTGGCAAGCAATAGTTGTATAGGCTCTTTGTGAGTTCAATCTAGGATTCCTGGACACAGTTGGGGTTCTTTATGGCTTAGGGATTCAGGTGAGTAGAGTTCCAGGAACAACTTTTTGGGTAATTCATAAGAAATCTGAGAGTCAATCACCACTTAGGATCCTGGAGGGATGATGCTAGCCGCTGGGGAAAGAAGAGGCACACCTTCTTCCGCAGGACAGGAAGGAGGAGGGGTGCGCATGTTGGAGGAGTGTGTCCTATACTTGAGAGAGAAGATACCCATAGGGTACTCAAGCAATCAAGTTTTAAGATGTTTTCCTGGGAGTTGCAGAGGTTCCTCAAAAATCTAAGGGATCTCATATCCTAAGAGCAAAAGATATCCATCTTGCAGGCTTACAATCCTGTTATACTCACAGAGGAATTGTGTACCAACCAAGAGGTCATAGCTTTTGTTCTTGAGGACGACAGCAGGGGAAGCAATGAGGAGTTTCCAAAATCTTATGGGTAGAGCGGAGTAGGCGCCAATGGCTCAAGTTTGTTCCATGCCAGCTGTGCCATATGACTGAGTGTAGTTGATGTCAGGAGCCAGTTTAAGCTTCTTCATTAGCTTTGAAGATACTATGTTGACTGTAGAACCTGTGTCCAGGATGGATTTGATTTTTACCTTTTGGATTGATACTTCCAGACAGGTTATATCTTTCCCAAAGGGGGAAAAGATGGCCAACACATCCTGTGCAGCCTCTAGCTCTTTTTTCATTTAGCTAACATCCATCTTAAATGAAGGAATCTCCTTATACATAGTCTGCAGTGGGAGAGATATAGTCACATTTTGGAAGAGAGCTTTGGCTAGCTTGTCAGCTTCTTCAGAAGAGTCTACCAAGACGGGAGGTCAATGGGCCTGGTCTAGGTAAGAGTGAGCCACCATGGCCTTGGCTTCATTTGAAGGTGCACAAGAAGTGATGGTGGTCTTCCCATAGCAAAGCTTGTACAGGACAGACACAGTTTCTGGAATAGCCAAAACAGAGTAGCCATAACTATTGGATTCTTCACTATCAGAATCTTCAGGTTCTGAATCACTGGAGAGATTGTGGAATAGGTGAAGAATAGTTGGTCCAGAGGAAGAAGGAGTTTCCTTGTCAGAAGGGGGATCAGGAGGAGACAGGGGAGATTGGTCAGCAGAGAGTGTCTCTGCCTCTAAGCTGACCTCTCTTTTCCCACCTGTTCCTTAGGATCACAATCTTTTACCCGGGGATTAGTGCAGGTACGTGGGTGATGCCCTATTTGACTGCAGTTATGACAGCCTTGCCTCTTAGTCTGTCCACCTGAACCCAGAGTCATAATGCGTGGCATACAAGAAGTGGTCCTGTCATTACTGGCTTTATTCTCACGCACCACAGTACCCCCATTGGTCAAATGCATTTCTTGTAAGAGCATCTTAATACTCTTCATGGAAGTGAGAGAAGCTTTGTGCGCCTTAAAGTGTAGGCATAAAAGCTGGTTCACCTTCAAAGCATTTGAACATGCTGTGTACACTTCCCAGGGAGTTAACTGTTGACTGGTGATTAACTGTTGACCTTCAATATAGAAGCAATTTTCAAACTAAGCCAGGGTTTCCTTGGGCTTAAAGGCAATGTGCATAAATGCATCTTTTTTGACCTCCAAGCTGATATCACCTCTGAACTCCTCAATAAGGAGGCGCTTCATGTCCTCCCAAGTAACAATGGAGGGGAGTTTGGGGACCACTACTTCTTGGCATGTGGGGTGAAGACAGGTAAGGATATATTCCTTTTTGAGCTTTTCAGTAGCCCTGCACATTGCAGTCTTGTAGATTGTTAAAAAGGAAGCAATGGTAGAGGTTTTAGGGTCAAATATCTGGTTGAAGATTGGCTTGTAGTTCAGGTCAATGGGCACAGAAGTGAACTGGCTGTTTTCACCAGGGTTGAGAACATTGATGTGAGGATTGCCCTCAAACTCAGATTCAGCAGCGGGTTATCTAGCCCAGAGAAGTTGAAGACTCTCCTCTAGTTTATCCAATGTAGAGCTATTCTTCCCACTGATATCTCAGGTGGTAGCAGCAGCAGCTCCAAATTCATCAATTTCAATCTGTTGTACTACCAATGTTCCAGTAACCCCATTGATACAAGTAGTCAGGGAAGTTATTTGAGCAACCAGAGGGTAACTTGTCCATTTATTGTCTCTGTGAGTTGAGAGAGGGTTTGCACCACGTGTTCTAGAGCGTCTTGCCAATCTACCACATCATTAGTCACTGCCATCAAGTGGTCCAAGGAGAGAGCACAGTTGACACAGGGTTGACCTTCTAGTCCTGGGCAACATCCATGGTCATAGTGGATAGGAGTACCAGGGACTTCAGCCTCCCTTTTGCCATCAGACTCAGAGGACAAGTCATCAGGGTTAGAGAGGTGTTGTATCAAATACTCAATCTTTCCTTGCAAAGTAGCCACCTGGTCAGTTAGCATGGCAATGTAGGGATCAGGTGTAGGTTTGACAGGCAGGGGATACAAGGCAGAGGCTTGACATTGAGTAGTAGCTTTGAGTTCAGTTATAGCTTCCCACACTCTAGCTTCAAAGGCAGACAGGGTCTCAACCAAAGGAGTTGGCGGAGTCACTTCAATGGAGGCTACCCTATTGTCAACATAGTTCTGAACCTGACTCAGAGTGTTTCCCAAAGCGGCCTTGTCCAAGCCATACTGTAAATGTAGGTGTTGGCCCCAAGTATTGATGTGGGTCCCAACCAACTTGAGCTGGGAATTAACATGCTCTCAAAACTGATTGAGTTCAGCAACTAGAGTCTTGAAATCTTGACAGTATTTTAGGAGAGTTGACTCTATCTGGCTGCACCAAGTAGCTTGGTGGTCAACCAGTTCACAAAGTTGATCCTTAATATACCCAGGGAGCAAGGAGCAGAAGGAGCTTAGCAACAAAGTCAGATACTTTTATGAAGCTAGCAAGTTGTGCTGGTTATCTTAAATGCAAGCAAACAGACTATGGGACCATTCTTGATAGGCCATATTCTGAGTGTGGTTGTTAGAAACAGTGGTGGCCACAGCAGTCAAGAGTTGGGTTTGAGATCCCCACTGCCAATTGATGATGGACCAGCACAGGTTGGATAAATTGGTTAACTAACACACTAATAGTTTCCATTGATTCCATCAGTGTGGGGGGAAGACCAAAATCCAAGAGGAAGGAATATAGGTCTTCATAAGCATACCCAGGACAGAGACCAGGGATAGTGTGCATTGCCACAGCGTTTGTGTGGAGGAGAGAGCAGGCAGCAGCACAAGCTTGCTCATAGTTGAGTGAGAAAGCTGGAAGGGGGGTCAGGGGCCAGGGGATAGCACCATTATCATAGGAGTGGAGGGGGAATCAGTGATATATTCTTCTAGAGGGGGACTAGAAACTTTGGGTTGCTTGGGCACTTCAGAAACAAAGGGGGAAGGACCAGAGAATGCACACAGGAATAGGGTAACTGAGGGGCTTGCAGCCCCTGTAGTGAGCACCATTTTGTTGTGTTTGGCTCCTGGGGACAACATCCAGGAGGACACAGCAGGAAATCTTTATAACTAAAGATTTGAGGTTTGAAGCTAGCCTTGGGTTAGCCTTCAGGGAAGAATTAAGGGCACATACCATAATTTCCTGGAATACAAGATGAGGACTTCCTTTTGGCAAAAAGGAAATGAAAAAGCTTGAAGAATATTAAAGCCAATGCAAATGTGGATAAACTTGTCTTTATTAGGAGAAATAATTCTACTTAAATAGTAGACACGGGTCAATGATCACTCATTAGGTAGACAAAGTGGCAGAGGGGGTTACATTGGGGTGAGGTCATACCAGGATCAGATAAGGGAAGGTATGGTATTCCGGAATGGGTGGATATTGATACAGACCCATTTACAGAAGGCGAGGAATTCCCAAACTCAAAAGCAAAACCAGTCAAATCTTTTCATTTATCATTATTCAAAGGCCATATCAAAATAGCATTAATGGCGTAATTTCTGACAGAGGACAACAAGGTAAGTGTATAGGTCCAACACTAATGTTGACACCAGAGATTTTGAAGACAACACCATACTCCAGGGGAAGATAGAGGATGGTAATTAAAAGCAAAACTAATACTAACAAAGCCAGGAATAGATGGGAACTACTGGAGGTGCCTCAAAACAATAAACTTAAGTTAGGAAAGCCTAAAACTTTTAATTTTGAAATAATGAGCAAGCAGGGGACTGAAAGTCCCTTGTCTTGCTTTAAGGGTAGGATTTGAATTCAAAGGTCACCTGGCCCAGGGCTGGAGTTTGATTGGCTTGCAGAGAAATTTTGCAGAGGGGAATCCAAAGGGTTGGAAGGTTTCTCAATAATTTCTGGCTTTAACTCTGATTGGCTGGCATTGCTGTAGTGATTTAAATCAGCATTCAATCCAGTTCAATTGGAATTTAAAGATTTGGCAGTAGCACGACCTGATTGTATAGACTTAATTAATTTCAAGTGCGGATGAGCCCAAGCCAAAAAGTAGTCTAAATTAATCAGAGATTTATCACAAGTGGAAACCAAGTTCAACACATTTGTATTTACCACCTGGGAAGGTTATGCTGACACAAATCTCTTGTCAATTGTGTGAGCTAAATCTTCAAGGGAATTAAGGGGCTTACCCAGCTTCTGAGCAGATTTTTTTGTGTGGTGTGGGAAGATTGTCCTATCCAAGGCTAAAGGGGGAAGTGACTTTACAGTGGGGAAGCTGTTGACAGCAGAAGCCAAAGATCTGCAGGAAGCAGGAGAAGATGGCGGTTGCTTAAGCAGTTAAAAGTGGAAGATAAACCTATATTAAAGTAGGAATTATAATAAAAAGTGAGTAGAAACCATGCATAAAATGCAGAAGCAAAAGCAAAACTGAGAGCAAAAGCAAAACCTGAAGCAAGAGCAAAAAAACAAGGTAACTGTTTTCAATTTAAAACAACTAATAAAATCTATTTAAATTTAGATTTGAAAACAAAATCTAAACTTAATCAAAAGCCTGCCCTTTGGGGCAGGGCACGACAATCAAATAATCTGTGACAGCAGAGAAATCACTATCTACCCATTGATCTTTAACAGGAAATACAATAATCCTGCCGCCTACTTAGTCCCAATGGGACCACCCCTGACGCCCAAACCAATCATCTCAACCCCACCCACTTCTGATGCCACAGGCCAGAGTAGTCAATTCCTGGGAGTGCTGTATCTGGCACTTACAGGATGATTGATTCTGCCTTGCCAGTGGCAGGACCCTGGGCTGTGGCCGGGAAGGCCCTCTCCTACCTGGTAAAGTTAGGTCCCATCATCTGGTGGGCCATGTCAGTACCTGCATCTGCTCCTCCCTCACCTGAAGGAGCTTCACAGTACTCCTGGTATTCTGACAGTGGGCCCTACCTTCTGGCCTGGTGGTCTCTCTGCCCACATCAAACAGTGCACCCATCAAGACTTGGTATCCTGACACCATGCCTCCAGAAGTGAGCAAAAATTGAGTGACTCCATAAACCAATTTTGGCACCAAAAAACACCAAGTTACCTGTTTCTTATGTTTTCAAGCCTTTCTGGCCCTTTCCGATAATTTGACTGGAGTTTGAACATGTTTTACCACAACCCACTTGTTGTCAATAGCCTAATTTAAATCAGCCAAATCTCCATGGGCTTTTTTAGTGTCTGGGGCTTCTATTTTTTTGTTTTTCCAAGGGCAGGCAATTCCAGCTAAGATAGCATTATCTGTGATACACACCTACCAGTATCTAAGGCCAAACTAGATCAATACCAAGCTTGCCTCCTAGATAACATCAAGAAGTTACCCAAGGCTCTGCCTTGCAATACCCCAGGGAGAGATGTCACAACATAATTGATTCCTTTCTCTCAGGAAATCATTTTTCCAAGCCATGGCTTGACTATTGAGTAGAAGGTGGCCCTAAAACTCAATCCAGATATTGCACTAGGATCAACCTTTTGATTCTCCATGGGAATCTAACTCTCCCAAACCAATGATATTCATGGACACCAAGTGGCAGACCAACAGGCTATATAATGCTCTTCTTAAATTTCAATAAAGAAATTAATTCTCTTCTAAATCTTCCCCTTATCCTGTATTATATGCTTCTCAGAAGTATATACTTGACATTAGCTTTAGCACCGATAAAATCACAGGCAAATATGAAATAAAGCGGATGCTTTATTATTTAGCTTTTTATTATGATCTCAATATGCTACACTTTGGTTTAAAGCCAGCATGGTATGCTTTGAGTATTGCTTGGTAGGACATGGCGTTAAAGTTGAATACTGCTGCAGGTAAGAATTTTAAGAGAAATCCCGGGAAATTAATTAGCCTACCTATAACCAGGGAAGTTGCGAAGGATATTAAGCTACATTTCATTATATTTAAAGTAAACCCTGGTTTTAGGTAACACCTAGTGAAAGCTGCGGCTTAAAAAGACGCTGGGGGTTTCCTCGGTTGTTGAAATTTTGGTACAAAGGCCTGTAACTCTCAATCTTTCGATATTGATAGCCAATACGTTTATCCTTGAAGCTTCAAAAATTAACTTGGGAACAGCTGATGCTTTCTGGAGTATGTTTGGTAACGACAACGCTTAAAAACAGCTTATGAGCGTATAGCTGTCGAGCTTATAGAAAGAAACACAAAAATATTTTTTGGCTAATCTAATAAAGCACTATCGAAAGCTTAAATATGATTTAAGTTACCGCTATAATGAATAAAGATTTAGTTAAGTTGCGTAATTATATAGCCAAATTTATGAGTAAAGCTGAAACTCTATCGTTGAAATGGAAAGAAACGGACCTAAAGTCAAAGCTCAAAATTGAACGCTCTGAAAGCTAAAAAAATACTTTATTAAGATACTGTGGGCCGCAAAAGAAAAATAATAATTGAGTGTAACTTAGTCGAAGCGTCCACTACATTTCACGCATCTTCTTTCAGTTAAACATAAACAGCATACTATACCCAAAGGAAAAAAGAAAAGAGCACAGAGTAACCCACCAAGAGTGAATTCCGTTGTAAAAACATGATCTCCCCCTCTTGAACAGTTTCCTGAAGTTTGGACATATACAACTGCTGGTGTAGCGTAGCCGTAATTTGGCAGAACCATAGCAGGACGATTTGCTTGGCTTGATGAGGGGCCAGCATTAAGTCCAGTGCCAGGGTAAGGTGGAGGGGACGACAGATTGTTTTTGTTAGCCATTGTCAAAAACTATGTAAGAAGTAAACTGTATTTATTAACTTGAACACAAGAGCTTAGCACCTTTGCCAGCACTGATTACACTTGCTCAAGCGCTTCGCCAAGGTTTTCAAGAAGGTGACCAAGCTTTAATTGGTCTCAATTAAAATATCATTTCAAAACGATTTGGTACACTTTCAGGAATCCTTGTTCCAAGTAGGGTTGGGAAGGTCAGTCTTTAAATCGGAATAAGTATTTCAAATGAAAATTTAAATTAAAAACTGTCACCTTCCCAACCATAGCTCCAAGTAGGGCTGTGGCGTACCACCCCCAGACAAAAATCCTATTTTTTCCGACATTTCAGAAATGTGGATTTTAAATGCTTTAAATAGAAAAATATACTACCTTCCGCATCTTTGGAAATTCCGGACAGAATCCGGTTTTTGCCTGGGGGTGGTACGCCGCAGCCCAAGTTCCAAGCCATATCAATTAGGCATCATGGATTCCCGCATTTTAATAAATTCTAAACTAAATATATTTGGACTTGATGAGATTTTTTGGGGGAACTAAATTTTATCAGAGTTTAAACACGGCATTTAAAGGAACGCGGCCATTTGACTTGATGAGATGACTGACAGCCTAAGAATTGTTTTGCAACTTTATTTCAATCTAAAGCTTTGGGGCTTGGTATAGGTGGACTGCTTGGATCAAAGAGCCCCACCTAGAGAAGAAACATGGAATCATGAAGATTATTCTAATTCAAGAAGCTTCTGATTAGGGCTCCTTGCTTTTAATTGCATAGACTTAAAAGGCGGGCTTAGTTAGTGTTCAAATCTGAAAAGTGAAAAATAGGGAACCCAATGTATAAGCCTAAAAAACAAAACCCTTAAATATATAGAGTTCAGGATATGAATAAATTACAATCAAAAGCTACCCCTCATACTTTCCTCTTCGAAGCTTTTAACTATAGTTCTAAAAATAATAATTGCCAAGCTTTAAAAGGGGCGACTAGATGTGGTCAAATTAGGGCTCATGAGCTTTCACAGCATCTATTTAAAAACATGGATTTTAGTTTAGGATTAGGTCCATCATGAGGGGTCTTGCTAGAGCAACCATCCCCTAAAATCACACTTCTATCATTCTAACTAAGCAGGTAGTTTCCAGCCCAAGGACAGTTACAGTAGGTTTAAAAGCTATGGCGACAACCAAAAATACCTCAGATTTAAACAAAATCCAAGTCACGCGAGATTCAGGATTCAATTAATTTAAAAAAATTTCAGTTAATAAATGAACTGTCAAACAGAAACAAAATTTCACTAGCCCATTATACAAAATTATATCAAACATCAAGCGGTGTAGTTCAAACCACAAACAAAATGAACTGACACAACAAGTGAGATGGATGGATGCTGTTCTGAAGTATATTATAATCCAATCAGGAGTCATATGAGGCACCGACAGAAGGACTGAAATTAAATGAAATTTGAGCAATCTAGAAGCAAGATTCCACAAGCCTGAAACAAAATCCCGACCCATATGGCTTTGACTTGTTCAGTATTCACATAGCGTCTAGCTCTGCCCCCGCTCCCGTATCCACCACCACACAAGCTGCCTGTCAACCAACCAATCAGGATGGTAACCTTGATTTGGAGCAACTTCCTGTCACCGGCCAACCTGCCCCCCTCAGCCAATCAGGCTTCAGCTCCTGCGGCCCAGCGCCCCAAGCAACAAATCATCACCACCCAAATTCTCCAAGAAATTGTGGCACTGAACCTGCAGGGTCTGTCCTGGGATCAGATTGCTGACCAATTGCAATTTACCTGAGCCACTGTAATATGGGAGTTCAACAACCTAATGAACAAGGAGAATCTGATCAGGACAGCCAAGAAGCCAAAGAAGGCCCCCAAGTCACAAATCATTGAGGTGTACCCAATTATGCTTGACCTCCTTCAGCGGAACCCCAAGCTTCCCTTGACCCAGGTCCGGAAGCAACTTGTGCACCATGACATTTGGGTGTCTGAGCGCATGGTGTAGCTCTGGATGCATGGGAAGGTGGCTTCAATACGGGCTCTTACCAATTTTGCCGGCGACCAATGGGATGGCACTGAGGATTCACTGTATGATATTGACATTGAATCAACCCTGGTCCAATGCTTGACACGTCTATCAGATGCCGTCATGTTTATCTCCTACTATAAGCTATCAATAGCTTTTGACAATTTTGGCGCACAAGGAAGAGCCGCCACCCAAAAAGAGAGAAAGAAGGTCAAGAAGGGCACATTTATTGGTGAATTTCTGACTGTTTCAGCCAAGGGTTTTGTCTAATATCAGTTAAACCCAGATTTCACCAATGGCTACTTGTACAACCACATCATCAGTGGATTACTTGACTCATGGGATGGTTTGAATTCCAAGCACCGGGTTTTCTTGAGCCACCAGATGGAGGGTAGCTCCACCGCCCTTGAGGCCATCCAGCAACACGGGCACCAGGCCTCAGTCTACCCTGATGGCCATGCAGACATCCATCTGGGTGATGTTGTCTTCTTCAACATCAGATCCACATTACAGGAGCGCTGCCCTCAGGCTTTCAACGACCTCTTTCTTAGGGTCCTTGACCACAATTCTCTTTGGTCACCAAATGATGGCTGACTTGTTTGTGCAAATGGTTTTCCATGTAAACATGGGCAACCAATCACAGAAGGACAAGCACCTCTCACCTTGTGCTACTGCCACCTACCAGCCCATCCAGCCAATGACAGACAAGGAATATGATGAGCGGTATATGGTGGCCATCACGCAAAATCCTCCTGCCTCCACCCCCACCATCATCACTCCCCACCTTCCAGCCCCACCCACTCAATCCCAGACCCCCCAGGCCATCACTGCCTCTACGTCTTCCTTCCTGCGCTATTCTGCCTACTAAGCATCACTCTTCCCCACCCCAATAAACCCCCTGTTACCAAACATTTTCTATTTACATTATCTTTATTTTGAATTTCAATTGTTCATGTTCTCTTTGTTTATAGTTGGTTTTATTCTTTATGTTCAGCTTATTTCTATAAAATCATATATTTACTATGCTGTGTATCTAGATCCAGAGCACAGTTATTTTTAGTACCCAAACACAGCCCCTTGTGAAAATATTAACAACAATTTGGTGATCAGCTAAATTTGAATTAGAAAATTATAGGTTAACTGTTTTTAGATAAAGTTGTTACTGGTCCAAATTGAAAAACTTAATGATGAACTTTAAGCCAATCAGGAGCTGAGTGATAAAGTGATTGTTGTGACATAAAGGGTTGTTCAATAATTCTTTGATGCATGTGTGCTAATTAATATGATTGGCTGGATCTTTTGCCATTGTGCGCCATTGTTGCTGTGGTGAGTTGTTGATGGAATAGTGCTAAACCAGCATCTGATTGGGCACTAGTCCACCAACAACTTGCCACAGCAACAATGGCGCACAATGGCAAAAGATCCAGCCAACCATATTAATTAGCACACATGCATCAAAGAATTATTGAACTACCCTTTATGTCACAACAATCACTTTATCACTCAGCTCCTGATTGGCTTAAAGTTTATCATTAAGGTTTTGAATTTGGATCAGTAACAACTTTATCTAAAAAAAGTTAACCTATAATTTTCAAATTCAAATTTAGCTGATCACCAAATTGTTAATATTTTCACAAGGGGCTGTGAAAAGCGCCAAAAATAATATGGCAATTAAGGAAACAATGCCAACACAAAGCAAACAACACATATTGAGATGAGCATAAAACATAATCACAATGGGTAAAAAGATGGAATAGTGTAGCAAATGGGAAAACAAACAGGAATAAACAAAGAGGCAACAGTATCAGAATAATACAGATTTTATTGGGGCAAAAGCTATAAAAACATATGAAAAGGTTAGTAAAAAAATCAATGAGAGAATTGGAGAAGCTTTTGAAGGATCTCAACTCGGCAATTGCCAAAATCAAAGAAAATGAATGCAAGGTCAAGGCAAAATTTAAGGCCGCCGTCCTTACTGGGGACAAAATTGATAAGGTGTCTACCAAGGCACTTATGGCCAAGATGCCAGATACCCCCAAAATAACAATTGTGTGTCTTCTTAACGTTCAAAAAACTGTAGTTGAGGGCCTCCAGTTCAAGTCATTTGCCCTCTCTGCGCCGTCTGTCTGGGTCAATGATCCTGAGATGTATGCACATCTCAAGCCAGCCAAGCAAGCAAGAACTGAGGATACAGAATTGCCTGCCCAACTGCTTGCTCCAAGAATGACTAAGCCTGCTGAAGCTGCTGGCAAGGAGGAAACCTGCAAAGGTACATAAAAAATTATCATTAAAAAAATTCCAAAATACTTACCTTTTTTAGAAAACATTGACAGTGAACTCTGCTGGGTCCTGGTTCCTTTTGTCTCGCCCACCTTCTATTCAAATTATGACACTCATGTGGACAAACAGCTCCATCTGTCCCCCCTGTCTTGCAGGAGCTCAAAGACAGGGTCCATGGTACCTTTCTGATGACAAGGGACACACTAGCTGGGTTGAGGATTGCCAAGGGGGCATCCAAGTGGGCAGTTACTGCCTACAAGGATGCTCAACTGGTCTGCCTGGAACCGGTGGTTCACAATGGGGTTTACTGTGTAAACTCCATTGAGCTTGTTTGGGATGTCCCAAAGACGCTCCCATTCAAGAATGTACCGGAGATGGGCCGGGGCCATGCGGCTGCTTGCTTCTGCTTCCCGGTAGAGCATACCATCTCTTACCTCTTGGACAACTTTGGGCGCGCAACATCCATAAAGAAGACAAAAATCCTCCTGGCGGACTTCAGGCTGGCCTGTGTAAGAGAGGGGGGCTAGACTAACAAAGTCTGGCTCCCATCCTGGTGGGATCAACCACCAGGATGCCATCCAGTGCAAGACTGGGATAGCCGCTTGAAGGGGCCTCCCAAAGGAGACCAGATGTGAAAGGGGAGGGAAGTATGCATCCAAAGCCATGACCATGGCTCCAGTAAGTAACCATAGAGAGCAATCCCGAGTGAAAGGGGCCTCTGTATTTGACTCAGGGATTTGGGACAAGGAGGAAGGATTGACCAAGTCAGAAGAAAGAGTTTCAGTAGTCACAGATTCCATAGGTGGCAACAACTCTTCAAGATGAGAAGACAACCAAGAAAACAACCCATAGGATCCTGGTTTGAAGGGAATCTGGGTGAGATGCTCAATTACATTTATAAAATGACTAGGAATAAACTCAGAAGATTGAGAAATCAAGGAAAGTTTGCTCCAAAAGACTGGGTTTGAGGACAAGAACAAGAGGGAAATGGGCACCAGTATCCACATAGCCATCTTGTACCAAGGTGACAACATGATTCCAGCAGGTACCCTTCTTTTGCTAAGACTACTGGGCAGACAGACCAGTACTCAGAACAAATCCCAACAAAAAACGACGGGCGGGCGGGCAGATGGGCAGGCAGGCCAGGGAAGGCGGTTGGCAGGGACAATTCAGTGCTCGGGTAATTAACAGGGAATGGTCCAAGTTATTGTTCTCAGAACAATTCCCAACAAAAAACAACGGGCGGATGGGCAGGCAGGCCAGAGAAAGCGGGAGGCGGGAACAACAGCGGGAGTTGGGATAAATACCTTTATTGTTAAACAAACTTTAAAAATACAAAGGATTTGCAAATTCAGGAGTTTATTCAACAATTGGAATTAGTAAGCAAGGGACCTGACAGCCCATGCTTCCATTTTATGCAAAAGGGGGTGATAAAACAGGAGGGTTTATGAAAGGGGCTATTGGAGTGCAATCTAAAGGGGAGCCTATTAAAGAGTACTAGCCAATCTTATCTTGGTTTGAGACCCAGAAAATAGGGGCTGCGGGGCCAGATGTAAGGCTCAACCCCTTTAATGGCTAGGAACCTTCCGAGGACTCAGGGTGCACATTTCTCCTAATGCCTTCCTCTGACGTCTCCACCAGAGAGCTCTGGAACCCAATTGTTTTGGGCCGGGGGACTCCTGGGCTGGAGGAATTAGTTACCTGGGACACCTCTGGTTGCGGGTTTTGGTACCCAATTTCCCCGGGCCGCAGATTTGACCTTTCCAACTTCATGTGGCCTGCATTTTTTTGTTGGTTTGCTAATTGTTTCAGGACCGGGCAACACCAGGACAACAAGCAATCCAACCGAATTAATGTCTCTTCCGCAGTTAGAGGGGACTCCAAAGGGGAAATGAGAACTTCGGCCAGGAAGGCCAACACAAAGCGTTCATCTACCGTGTGAGCCAAGTCCTCCAGGTTTTGGAGGGGTTTTGCCTGCATGCGGGCCACCTTTTTTGATGATCTGGGAAATACATCCCAATCTAGGGCCAAAGGTAGACTGCAGAACTTTACAGCCTGGAACGCCAACAAGACGGGGTCTCACAAGCAATGGAGCTCATGTTTTCCAAGATGAAGCATGAAAAGAAGATTAGTGCTGTTTTTAATAAATTATGCAAGTTTACTGCAGCCTTTGCGGAGCAAAGGCTTCACCTCGTTGTTTACCTAGGGCTTCTATTTTACTTCAGGATGGACACATCTGTAGAGGACCTGGAAAGGGTCCTCCTTGGGATCAACAAGGCCAGGCTCTCCCTGGATGGGAAAAAGGTCCCCCCAGGATACAACTCAGTGGACCATGTTATCCAGGATGCCCTGGTCCTGGCTGGGATATACGGGTTTGCGGCCCCACCTGAGAAGCTGTTGCTTCACACCCACCTGACCATTCTGCCTTTCACCAGCAGGAAGGAGTATTTTAATAAGGTTGTATCCACTGTCCACAGTGTGGCAGTGGAGGTTGTGCACCACCTCCATTGCAGGGTGGGTACATACCGCCAAACCCATTATAGGCACTCTTAATTTTTTTTATACATCAATAAACATCTTATATACTCTAGATTATTTTTATTATAAATAATTTTTTTAAGTCTTATTTTAGCAAAAAAGATTTTCACAATATATCCCAGAGAAGGTCTTAATAAAAGCATAATAATATATGTCAATGAAATCTACTTCTAATTTGTAAACTTTACATTTAACTTTTTTTAATTTGATCTTTATATTTATTCAACAAAAGTGATATAAATATATTTGCGTAATCCAGTATCAAGTGTTTGCAATAACCTCAGATGGCATATTAAAAATATAAAATATAATAAATTAATAACTTACATCCATTGATGGTCTTGCCAAATGTGATTGTGGGCTTAGAAGCTTCTAAATATAAAATTTTAATTAATAAATCTTAAATAGTAGATTAGAGAATATAAAAAAGTTGGACACACTAAGCCTTTAATTGATTGGCTGTTTGGCAAGGCACGCAGGGATAAACAAATCAGCGAGGCCATAGAATTTGGCCACAGTCTCAGCTGGGAGGGTGTGGATCCTGGTCTGCAGCAAATCAAACAGGTCCTCAGTCCCAGTTGGGTTCCTTGCTTGATGACTTGCTTGAGCCACCCAACGACTTCCTCAATGGGTTTTAGGAAGGGCAAATAGGCAGGGAGGAAGAGAAGGCGCAAATTTGCTGTGGCCAATTGTTGGGGGCCCACTGCAATGCTAGTGTCAATCATCAGGAATTCCTTGAGAATATCAGCCACCTTATGGAGACCAACATTTTCCAGCATAATGACGTTGGTGAAGCCCGAGCTTGTGCGCCTCAGGTGCTCCTGGACCAATCAGAGAAATGATAGGAAGGCCTGGCTATTGTGAGATCCCAATATCATTTGGTACAGCTTGACCCCCTTTGGACTGAGGAGAGCCACCATCAAATAGGCTATGGTGCGGACTGCAGCACGCCAAGCCATCCCGTCATTTGAGTCTTTGAGGACATACCCATACCCATTGCACATTGGCAAGGAAAATGCTGATTTGTCAATGTAGTAGAATTTGACTGTTGCCTTGGCTTTGAGGGCAGTTTACGCCTCTGCATATTTTTTCTGGGTCTCAATGTTGGCTGGGCTATTCTGATTGTAGGGGGATACCCCAAGCTTTTTCCAGGAAAAGCACATTCCCTTGAGCAGATGGTAGTAAAAGGAAATCAAGGCCTCAACCCCAAAAGTAGATTTGACCATGGCCTGTATATTTGCCAGTTCAAGATGGTAGTCCCGGGTTATCCACTGGCAGATTGCCCATTTGTGCTCCTTGGTGAGCATGGTGAAAATGCATAAGGATTTCTCCGTGGCAAGGACTTGACCCTTGTTGATGAACTTGTTGAAGGTCTTGCTGGCGTACTTGGGATCCACTCCAACAAGGGCCGCGGCCGCCTTGTAATTTCCTGATTCACACATTAGCTTAAGCAGGATGATGTGTTTAATGTCGGGGATGCACTTCTGGGCGGGCTTTGTGGGTTCAGACAAGCCAGGATCGCTGATTGGCATTGGGCACAGGCTTGCAAGGCATGGGCACCTTGTTGTAGAAGGCTGCAACCCTTTTGAGCACTAGCTGTCCCTCATTGGTTTGGTAGAACTCGGGCACCTTTTCCTCCTCCTGATTGCCATCACTGACGTAGGGCTCATAGCTAGTATCAAGTACAGGCTTCACCTTCTCCAGCATGGCTGATGGGACCGACTCTTGCCGGTACACAACGTCAAACACATACAAAGTAAGTTCTACCTCCTTGTTTCTAACCATTTTTGTAGTGGTGACCTTGGTTGGCTTCTAGGTCAGCTTTGGGACCCAAGGGTTTATGCTCTGCACCCTAGAAGCTTGTGCTCCTTGAACCGGCTGTGTCAGTGCAGCGTCACTATTGAACTCTCCTCTCCCATCTCCTTCTTGAGTAGGCACTTGGGTTGCAATAACTCTATTCTTTGACCTGCGGGGGTGACCACGACTGTGGTGCACAACAGGTGCATTGGTACTCTGTTGTTGTGTTCCTTCCATTTTAAAATTTAATAAAATATTAAATAAATTTCAATTAAGTTACTCCCTAATTTTAGTTTTTGCTTTTTATCTGAATATGGATATTTAATTAATATTTTTCCCACCCAATATCCCAATTATAGATTTTTTTATTTTTTAATTAGTTGTTTCTGGTTTTACAACACCCATTTTAGAATACCCAAAATAATTTCCACCCATTTCCCCAGATTTTATGCCAAATTAAGCACCCAAAACAATATTTTTAAAATTTATGTTTCAGATCTCGTATCTTATTTTAGATACCTTGGTATCATTCTTGATTACAATCCATTGCACACAACATTTGCGTGGTTTTGTTTACATAGTGAGTTACTATTGTGTTTCTTTTTTGATTGAGTTTTGACTGACCTTTCTTGAGTTGTATTTTGTCACTGATTCACATAGTAAACATATGTACACCAAAAGTCAACTCACACCATTTTGTTTGTGAATCAATGTATTTTGGATTATATTTTGAATGGTTTTGCTTTGCAAGTGAGCACTTCTTTGCTGTGTTGAATCATTTTGCCCATTAACGCCAATAAACCCTGTTAACAGAGTATTATTTTAACCTGATAGTTGGATTTTGTTTAAATCTGAAATCATTTTTTAAATCTGAGGTATTTTTGGTTGTTGCCATAGCTTTTAAAACTTCTGTATAAAATTTAATTTAAATTTATCATTCAATAATACTTTTGAACTTTTAGGCTGGGATTACCTATAATCTGTTTAATTTAAAAGGCTTGTTTAAAAAGATTTTAAAAAAATTAGTTTAAAATTTATTATATATAATTTTATATTCCAATATAAAATTAGAAATTTATATAAGTGGAATATTACTATTCTGTTTAGCAATATAAAAAATTGTAAATTTTTAAAAATCAATGTTTGGTTCTATTGAGCTTTTTGCATAACAGTGACACAATTTTGTAGTAATGTAGGGAACAGGGCATTTGCTTGAATACAGTCATATGTGAGGATATGATTATTATTGTATCAGAAGAGCTAGTATCAATGAAAACATGTTTATTGTCAAAAAATGGCTCCTGATCCTGCAGAAGTACTTGCAGAGTAAAAGATAATTTTATTGTAGTTAGTTAATTCTTCTTATAACTTCTCAAATGACAATCCCTGGGCTGATAGAAATGTTTTTTAGGACATTCTAGCACACCCCTACTTTGGGTAATCAGTAATCTAAGTTTGGCGCTTATTGCACATCAACCAATAGAATATATTCATCTTTACCCAGTGCAGGTGGCCCTTACTGGTATGTGGCACTTGGTAGCTTCAGGATCACTTCTTTTTATCCTAAACATAATTTGAATTATTTGCTTAGAAATACAATTGCCGTAACTGTGCTGTTTTAGCAGAGTTACAAGGGGAAAAATATTTAGAAGCTAGGTAATAATCTTTATTGGGAGATAGTGATTATATAGTTCATGTGAATCAATGGATAACAGGAACATGATTGGTGATCACACGGTTGGATGGAAGAAGGGGGTGACTTGATCCTGATAATGAGTCAAGCGCCAAAATGAGGTATCCACCATAGAGGATCATCATCTGTTCATGTTGTTGGATTTAGTAATTTGAGTTGACTTCCTAGTCTGGCTTTAAGTGACCGGATAATTAGATTGCAGGTCACAAACCTGCTTGGTTGGAACCTTGCTTGCAGGTCGAGCCTGCGGTTTTGACACAATTAATCAGGAGATTCACATTTCCGGGATTCAACCCTGGCGCCACTGCGGCGCTTGACATAAAAGTAGGGCAGCACTCTAGTGCCTAAAATATTTGCAAGGCGGCGCTGCAGCGCTTGGAACAAATTCCAGTTGGTGTATTGATGCTCAATGTATAATCAGTATGGTGCTTTGGCGCCCAAAACATTTTCTAGGTGGTGCTGCACCGCCTGAAGCTTCCTCTAAGTGGTGTGGCAGCAAATTATGTCTCAATTATGTTGTGTGGCAGCGCTTGTCATTGGTCAATTTGGTGGCAAGGGTCAACAATCTACTGCTGATCCAAAATACATGATTTTTATATTATTAATTTATGACATTGAGGCTGCAGTAATTTCATCCCACAAGCTCTGTCATAATTGTCATCATTGCTTGGTCAAAATCCCAACAGATTCTATAAATTCTATCAAAATACAATATTTTTCAAAGTTGTGATGCTAAGCTAAATCAACTTATCTGTAAGTGAACTCAACTCAAATGCAAACAAAATTAAGAGCCAATGAATTTATATTGAGTAACAATATATTTGAGTTCACTTCTATTATATTTGCATCTGAGTTATTCTCACTTCCAGATAAGTTTATTTTGCTTAGCGCCACAGCTTTGAAAACTACTGTATAGGACTGATATGTAGCTTCAAAAAAGCCTTTGTGAATTAAGAGTATCTTAGCATTCACATAAATATGTTTATTGGGTTTTTTATTTAATTACCAAGAGTGAATTTAGTTGGATCAAATTAAGTCAGGGCCTTTGATTATGATGCAAGCTTAATTTCAGCATTTTACTCTACAGTAGTTTTATAATCTGCTGAGATAAACAAAAACTATACCATCTGTAAAGATTTTGAGGCCTTGAGAAATTGTTTTTATTAATGGACATTGTATTAGGAGTGTTTATAGGAGACTGTATGGCAACAGTCTGTAGCTACCAATTGGGTCTTTAGGGTACAGCTACAGCTTGGCAGAGTCCTATGGGCTGTAGGAGAAAATACACAGTTCTGCAAGTAGACAGTAGCACACTTTACTTGGATACTTCTGACTACTAGGCGTTGGTTAGTAGTGATAAAATAGATATAGATCTTCAATCTCTATTCTCAATGGTGAATATTCTGCTTGATCTCTAATCAGGAGAGCGCCTTATATAGAGTGGATAAGCCCTCTTGCCAGATTGTAATCTGACACATCTAACTCTTACTAGTCATTCTATCTGTTCCCCAGACTGCTAGCTTCAGCTCCCAGAGTTAGGCATCCATGCTGGTCTGGCATGGGACTTCAATAGATTACCGGACCTCAGCTTATCTCATCAGCGTTTTGGCATCATCTTGATTGCAATTTATGCATGTGCAAGTTTTGCTACCCTGTCAACTGGGTTTTTGCATCATGCAGTATGCATCTAAACAACCTTCTAAATTTATAATTGGTTTTAAGGCGTCTTCAAGCACAAATGTTTGGCAGCAGCTATCTTGCATTATTATTCTTGAACACTCCATCTTATTGGCTGAGGAGTGTTCTTTGATTGTAGCAAGAATCATCAATCCTGTTTACTCAGGTTTGATCCAATGAGAGGACCATCCTTGGATCTGGATCAATCTTTGGAGTAATAATCAATGTACTGATTAGCCAAGGCCAAGAGCGGGGCCAGCTGATGCTTCTTAAAGCTTAACAGCTGCATGGCAATTGGACTGTCTAACCATTCAGCCAGGGGAATAATGGTCAAGTCTACCATATTATTCCAGAGTTCTGACACCATCCTAAAACAGAATCAGCTCAGTCCAAAACATAAGTGTGGTGGGTTTACTTCAAAGTCAATTGTATAGTGGCAAGTAGATACTTCTTGGAAGTATATGAAACAAGATAAAGGGGAAAATTAAGAAGAGAACGATACTATATTGAATATAGAAGAATGTCATCATATAGTATTATGATAAGTCACATATTATCCATGTATGTCATGGCTTCACGGGGCTTTTAAGTCAGTGTTATTCTTAGGATTTTAAATGTTTGATCCTTGTACAACATGAACATATGATAAGAGTGTCACCAACTATTCATTAATTGGGGTGTTTCTTAGGGGATTGTTTTTCTCAAGAGAGAGCAATTATAAATGTTGCAATAACAGAAAAATTAGCGCCTTTTCAGAGACCAGATCACAAAAATAGTCAAGCACACACCAAATTAAAATTGATCATGCTACCCCCAAAAATGGAGCAGTCAGCTAAATAAAACCAAATTCAAAATAAAATGGAATTATTCACATTCTGGATGTAATATAAGTTGTATGATTTGCTTATAAGTCAAAAAACACACTAAAATCAAAGACTGAAATTGGGCCAGTCACTAAAGTGATGATCTCATACACAAAATGATACATTTCCTGAAAAAGTTAATTTTTTCATAGCTCAAAATAGTAAGAGGGTCTTCCAGGAGTAAATTTGTCAAAATCTATTTAGAAAGCCACATCATTCTTTTCAATTGTTATACTTCTAAAATTTGACCACTTAGATTTGGGTGAGTGTCTGAAATAAAAGCACAAAAAACAATAAAATTAATACTCTGGCAATATTTATTTTTTAATATAATTTTATTATTTTTTATTTTAAAATGGTTTATACAAGAAAAAATATCTTTGCTATTTTGAGGGAGCAGTACAGGGCGCAACTTCAAGCCCAAGTTATTGAGTGAGAAAGTGCAGCTACTATGGGCCCTGCGTACACCAAACAGATAAACTTGAGTCAGAAAGTTGACAGTTTTTATGTTTTTCTAGGCTCAGTTGTGAGCTCAGTTTTTGATAACCTATATGAGGTATTTCAAGATCAGGCCCAACATCAGCCTACACCACAAGAAGAAACTCAAATAGCTATGCCCCCTCCACCTTAATTCAGTAATCCTGGGATAATTCAGGCCAACGAGATACACCTAAACCCAATATAGATACCAGAATGATCAATTTTCCTGGCAAATAACAGCTTCTGATCAATGAAATTTCTAAGGAGATAATGAATCACAATGTTATTGACATAACCTTTAAAAAAATTTCACACACCTAAAATTCTCCATGGCAGCACTTAGACAAGGATTTTTGGCTGTAATAAAGAGAAACAACATAGTGATTGCCAAGAAACTGAAAAAGCTGCATGAGTTCTAACTTAAGAATACCTATCATATCATGCTCAACCTCCTCCAAAAAGACCCTTACCTCCAAATGACATATTTCAGACTACAGCTTGGGCTTAATTTTGTCTTTATTATCAACTACACTGCGCAACTCTGGATGAACAGGCCTGTTGTTGGTATCCTGGTTCTGATCAATTGTGCAGGTGACAAGTGAAATCATGACAATGATTTGCCACACATTCCCAAAATTAGTGTCATCATAACCCAATGATTATTCAACATATATGATGATGTCTTTTCTGTATCTTTTTACATGAAAAAATTATCTCTTTGAGGTTATATAATGTGTCACAAGTGCCAGCACATTTCTACTATTGAGGCGAGATCCAGAACAAGAATTGAACCCTTGTTCCTACTCCTGGTGGCCCACCAGCTCAGAAGGCCAAGATCATGGCTGCTTGCTTCCCATCAAAAGCAAGCCTGAAAGTAATTTTGATGTGAACCATCCAGAACCAAAATCCTTTCCAATGTCACAGGAATTCACAAGCAACCTGCCCACATCTGACACCAGAAGTTTCTCCAAAGTGGCTACCTGCAACATTGGTAGGCCAGGAAGTGAAATCAGCAATTCCACAAATAATGAATGCCCTGAACCTGCCCAAGGCCCAAGAATTGACACTTGCCTTGCAAACCTGTCTAATACCAATAACCACGTTGATGAACAGAAAGATTCAGAAGTCTATTATTCAGTGACAGCCAATAGTGACCCACCTGCACCTAAAGCCACCCTGCCACCCCTATATTTCCAACACCAGCCTGCCTAACCTCAAGAAACCCAACCTAATGCTAAGGCCTAGCAAAGTGGTATTTATACCCACCAAGTCAAGACCAAATCTCATTGTTATATTGAGTAATAAAGCTGTTATGAACCTTTGGTTCAACCAATTCCTGCCTTATATTATACTTGTTTTCTTTCACCTCTTTATAGACCCTAAAGGCCTTGCTGCCCCTGTCATCACGCCAGCAGAACCTGCAGACCCCACTCTTATGCTTTCCTGTCTTCCTGGTGCCCTATTTGGCCTAATAAATTTCACTAAATATCCTGTGAAACTGGCCTACTCCAAGTTCATATTAGATAGTACCCTCCTTTATTATCCCCTGGAAAGTGTCATGTAAACCTGAAACCTTTTGCAGAGAAGACTACTGATACATAGTGCAGCCCTGCCTCTTCAGGGACAAATACAACCATCTTTACGTGTATTTGGTTTCTATGACTCCTCCTGTCACCCCACAGCCCAATTGCCTACAAGATCTAGGAGTCACTAGTGATACCATGTTGACCCAACTCTTTGGTGTAATGTAAATTATGCTGACAGAGTTGGTAGACTCCATTATCCCAACTAGTGGCCTATGATTCCTACTAGGCTGCTTATATCTTACATTATCAAGTTAGCCCCAAAGTTGTGGTGGCACTCCTAACTGACCTGGCAGTTCTACCACCCATATCTGTGTCCACAACTTCCCCAACCCACACCTGGCTCCCTGACATAATGGCTTAAAAAAGAACACTCCCAAGGTTAAAAAAAGCAAAACTAGGGAACTTTTATTCTGCATTCCTTGCAGTTTTTCAAAAAAGAACAGTCTTCTATTGAACTTCAATTAATTACACCAATATTTAGGTGTACAGCAGATTTCTCTTAGACCTGTTCAATAACTGGAGCTCATAACAATTCAAAACACTGCATATTCTTGAGCCATAAAATGTAATGCTAAGAAAAAGCCATGTAAAATGCCAAAGAAGAGGGTCAAAATGTATTTATATAGCAGCTAGCCATGCATATATAAGCTTGGGTGATATATGTTGTAAATTAACCAATAATAGTTCAGTTTTTAGAATGGGGAAGACAACAGTCTAATAAAAAGGACTAGAATAAATAGAATAATATGAACTTTATTGTAGAATATTGTGACTAATATACCATATGGGGGAGCCATCAGGCTACAGGGGGTGGTACAGTGGCAGGGTCAATATAGGGTTTGGGTTAGGAATATCTTGAGCAAGGGAATCAGTGTGTCAATTTGGCCACTCTCCTAATTAGGAGATAGTGTCACACAATTTGATATTGTGCTCAGATTCATCCATACTGTTAGTCACATCATGGGGCAACTCTTCAAGCGCTCCCTGTGTATTGTGAGATACATTAGTGGGCAAGGGGGTAACCTCAGTTGCAAAAATTTATTTCTTTAAAACATCAGTAATAAAATAAGAGAGATACTTCAAAACATCTAACCAGGTAATTAGTTCTTCCTATAACCACAATGAAACGTTCACACATCAGAAAATTACAAATCTCTTTAATAAGCTAGCTCTCTGCCTCAGTAATAGTAGCCAAGCATCCAAGGATATCCAATTTCCACCACACAAGTCCATTTGTATATCAGCCAATAGAAGTGATTTCCAAACAGTAATACAATATCATACATCACATATTTCTCCAGAACAGCACAGACATTCAGTCATTTCCAGTTCTTTCAACTGCCACACCCCAGCCAAACGCATATACACCAATACAGTACAACCTCTCCACCTAGTCCTTCCAGCCTGCCAATCAGTATTTTGTATCCTCTATCCTCTTGTTATTGATGAGAATAAACCCCTCCAAAAAATAAAGTATATGATTATTTGATTTATCTTAATATATTTTTTGAGCAGTTATTTTGATAATATGCTAAGGGCAGTTAGATACAATAATAATAATAATAATTCATTTTAATAATATGTTCTTTATTCAAACTTTTGTAAATGTGCTGTATTAGCAGTGTTACATGGGAAAAATATTTGCAAATTAGATGATGTCTTTATTGGGTTATGGGATATTATATAGTTTGATTGAATCCTTCAGGAGGAACAAGATTGTGTCAATCAATCAATTGGCTTATGCATGGGGTGGCTTGATCCTGGTAAGGAGTGAAGCACCAAATTGGGCTGTCACTGGGATTATATTTATGATAGTTCTTGCTATCTGATTTAGTAATTCATATTAACTTCTGCATTTGGCTTTAATTGATGGAGAAGCTGGGTCTGGTGACACAGGGTCTCTTGTGTGGAACTTTGACAGGGGTTTGACCCTGCTGTTTTGACAAAAATGTGATTTTACATTTTTATTCAACTTTAATTTTATTCAATTCTACAATTAAACAACTTTAATAAAATATAACTAAAAATGAATATGTCAGGATTCTCCTTTATTATTTAGCTGCTAGTATTTTTCTCTTTTGGACACCAATTTTTGAAGTATTTGGGTTATTTTTACTCATTTGGCTTTCAGAAACATTCCCTTATTCTTACCCTCTTGACTGGCTAAATTCTATCTATTTTACGGTTAGCTTTAAGTTTCAAAGCTTACCTTTGTTTTCCTGGACAATTTTTGAACCACATACCTATACGTTTAGTTAAATTATTCAAGTCTGAAGTCAGAATACCTTTTTGCTTTTGCTGCTTACGCCAGCACCTTCGGACCAGGTTTTCCCTGCTCTTCCGCTTTCTTTTTGCTTTCACATTCTTCCAAAGCAACCACCGCTCCCCTGGTTTATCTCCTTTACCATTGGTATTAACCTTTTAAGTTTAAACAACAAGAAACATGTGCTTCTGTTTTTTGTTTCTCTACACCATTCCCACTAACCAATCTTGGTTAAATCTTATCACCTCAATTCTGCACCTCACAACCAAGTGAAATAAAAAGGCTTGGTTTTCCAATCTTAACAGTAAGTTGAGATTGTTTGACTTGCACCTCAAAAAGGTACTTGTTAGGTTTTGTGGCTTGTGTTTCTTTCCAATTTAGTTTAGGTTTTAATTTTGATTCCATGATTCCTTTTGATTTCCTTCTTCACCAGCTAGGTAGTTTTTATAGTAGTACACACAACTTGATTTTTGATAGCTTTAATCCTCCCACTAGTGCAGAACAATTCCCAGGCTTAGAAATTGACTTTTTGACCAATTTGTCTGTCATTAAGACTGGACTCTATTTTATCTTCTTAGGGTTAATAAACCGCCTTAGTCCTTATTTTACCTCTTATAAACTTTTAGGAGCCTTAGTACAGTTGCTACTGCAGACCTTGCCCACCTTTTTGTATTTGACTAATATAAATATCACTGGGTTAAAAGCTTTAGTCTACAATCATCTTCCCCAGACCATGAGACCTTACAGAATAGCTGATTGGAACACACTTTAGTTTTTCATTGACATCAACAATTGGCTCTAAAACAGCCCAACCTTGGTTTATTATATATAATCCAGGCTTTAAATCTAATCTTGTTGACTAAAATATGCTGTTCTTTGTAATCCAATTATCATTCTGACCTGTGGAGAATCTAAAACTCAGTCAAGGGCTTTTCTGGTGATAGGCTTTCCACAAGTTTATTTACCAATGAGATAAAAAAGAACAGTATATTTCAGTCAACAGGGTTGATTTACAAATTCAGTTTATGTATTTACACCTAGGGTTGGCTTTTTCAGCGCCAATTGATGATTTTAATGAAAAACTAAAGTGTATTCCAACTGTTTGTTCATGTGTATTTATATTTTCTTGAAGTTGCTCAATTATACAATCAAATAAAAGTAAAATTAGATAAAAGCTAAAATAAGATTTAACAACATATAAGTTATCTGGATCACTTTGAATTCTTGTTCAGCTGTACACATGATATATTTAACTCAAAAAATAGTTAAAAAGTAAAACCAGGGATAAATAATAAGATTATAAGAAGGCAATACAAATTTATCATCATTATGTAAAAAATCAAACATATGAATTAAAGAATTAGCATAGAGAAAACACTTTAATGTAGAGACCTGCATTTATATACAATAAATAAATAAAAACAAATTAAATTTTTATGTTGTGATATATTATATTACTCCACCTTGGGCTATAATACCCCTGATAAATGACTCACCTGCTAAGTATATCTGGCCTCACCAAAAATTCATATATTATACTGGTATAAAAATACATTAAAGTAGTTTTATAACCTGTTAATATAAACAAAATCTCTTCAGCCTAAAGTAAATTCAATTCAAATGAGAACAAAATCAACTGAGTTCAAAGAAAAATAGAATATAACTAAAATCTATTTTTAATTAATATGAGTTTGTTGATTTTAATTTATCCTTGAGATCATCTTATTTTTCTCAGCTGAGTTAGTTTTGCTGTAGGCTGAAGCAATCTCATTTATCTCAACAGGTCATAAACCTAATGTACACTAGGGAAAATGTGCAATATTCAGAGAAACAAGATTGACATAAGCCCCACAGCTGCAATTATTTTCATATAATCCTCTGAGAAATGAGTCACTTGTCAAAAATGATAACCCTAGCACAAAATCCATACAGTAGTTTTCAAACCTGTTGAGATAAACATATTTTAGTCAGTTTAGAATGTATGGACTCAGTCTAAAAAAATTAAATAAAATTAAGGAATCTATATTAAATTACAATATATTTAGCTCCACCTTGATTTTGTTTTCTAGACTGAGTTCATGCATTCTAAACTGACTAATATATGTTTATCTAAACAGGTTTGAAAACTACTGTATATCATAATATTATCAATTATTTTGCACTTGGGAAAAACACATAATTTTCATAGGAACAAGATTGACATGATATACATGGACACTATTTGTAATAATCTTATATAATGTAATAATCTTCTTTTATATCCAATAAAAATATCATACTGTCAAACTTATGGATGTTTGTCATGGTGGAGTCTCTGAAAAATTCTGAAAAAAATTCACAAAATGAGGAATAAAACACCAAATTATCAAAGAATTGAATATTAACAAAAATTGTAAAGTTGAAATTTGCAGACAAAAATATCAAAGCAGTGGCAGAGGGAAGATGCATCCAAAAAAACTAGGGCAGAGAAGAAGAATAAAATAAATTGAGAAACTGTGACTGAATTTTGTTATTATGCAATCGTGAAAATTGGTTCCACAATATCTTCAATTTCAAAATTAGGAGGGGTCCAAAATCAGCGCAGAGGCCGCATAAACTGCAAAATCAAAGCCACAAACTGCTAGGTATTGCACAGGCACATAGGCAAGAAGGAACTTAATCTTTTGTGGATAATTATCTTCAAACTTTAAAACTTTATATTGGTTTTAACATTATAGTATTTATTGAACTGATAAAGTAGTTCTAGAAAATGAGAAGTCAATATGGGGATTGGGATTTGGCAATGACACAGCAGGCCTCAATTTTTGTCTCCAAACCTTCAGAAATTACTGAAAATTTTGTGATTTCACAAATTGATTTTGGCATCAAAAAGCAGCAAATTACCTGTTTTTGAGGGTTTCAAGCCTTTTTAACCCATTTGACAATTTTAGCAAGAACTGGGCATGCTTTTTCACAGCCCACTTGTTTTCAGTGGCTTGATTCAGGTCATCCAGAATTTTCATGAGTTTTCTTGGGGTTAGCTGTGTTGCAACCGAGCCCCCTGCCTTGCCTGCCAATGTATCTTACAATACACAGGGGGCGCTCAATGAGCTGCCCCTTGACATATCTAACAATATGGACCAATCTGATGGTAATGTTGAATGGTGGGCACTTTCTCCTAATTAGAAGTGTTGCTAATTCAACCTTTTGATCCCCGCACAAGTTATTCTTGGCTTCAAACCTTACATGGAACATGCCACTATGCCACCCCCTGTGGCATTGTGGCTTTCCCCATATAATATATTAATCACAATATTCTACAATAAACAATACCTTATTCTATTCATCCTTGTCCTTTCTATTGGACTATTGTCTTCCCCAATTCAAATAATGAACTCTCATTGGTTCATTTGCAACAGCTGCTTGGATTCTTTCTTCTGGGGACAGGCAATTTCAGTTAGGATGGCACTATCTGTGACATTGTTGAAATAGTTCACCTATTGTCAACCTAGTTCAACATCCAATGCATTGCCTGATTTGGCACCAAAACAATTTATCTAACACTCTCCTGGTTTGGTAAAACTAATTTCTGCCCAACTTTTTAAAGTATCTGCTCATCCTGATCTAAGTCATGTTACCTGATTCCAATTGCCAATCCCAGTTAAGTATCTACCACAAAATCTCTGGATATAAAAGCCTAAATTATTATTTAATAAAACATTATTCTCAAAGCTATTATTTGAAGCTTCACTAAAGCTGCCTCCTTGCCAATAACATCCTTCAATTTCCCCTTCATTTTTAATATTATATTTCACAAAAGCATACAGTAGTTTTAAAAGCTATGGCAACAAGAAAAATACTTTGGATTTAAACAAAATAAATCAGATGTAAACAAAATTAAAAACAAACAAATCTATTGTAAATTAATATAATTTTTCATTTTGTTCACATCCAATTTATTTTGTTTGAATTCAAAGTATTTTTGCTTGTTGCCATAGCTTTTAAAAACTACTGTACATATTCTAGTTTTGTTGTTTTATTAGTATAAAAAGGCTCAGAGGGGATGACAAATAGGCAATATGGCAGGCTTTAAAGCACTTATCAGCAAGATGAATAATATGGCTTCTAAAATCAAGGAGGCTAGCCATAAAGCAAAGAAAAGTTGAAAGATTTGTTGCTTTAAGATAAAAAATAAATAAGCTTACTGTAAATTCAGAACCTAAAGGTAGAAATACAGGATTGTCAAATCCTTGATCCAAATTTCAAATCATAATTGAGGTGAATTTGAAATAAATTTAATTTATGAGTGTCTCAAACAGGAATTCAAAGGATCTAGAGTGGATTTGTGTTAATTCTTTTGGGAATCACAGGCATTCTCAAAAAACACCCAATTCCATTTTATGATGGCTAAAATTTAGATGCTTACTATTCACTAAATTAGATATATTTAACAATAAAATATAATTATATATTACAATTTGTTTTTATCAAGCTGTATTTTCCTTGTTGGGGTGATTTTTCATTTGTTTTTGATCATGTGCTTGCATTTAATTGGATGGTTTCACCTCCAGTTGCCTTGGCAATAGGAAATCAAAGTTTGACTATTTAAAATTTATTTTTGACTATTTAAAGAAATTGGCAATAGGAAATCAAGTTGCCTCTGCAAGGCCAGCTGTGGTTGCAGAGGTAACTTGATTTCCTATTGCCAAGGCAACTGGAGGTGAAACCATCTAATTAAATACAAGCAAATATTCATTTAACAAATGAAAATCACCACAACAAGGAAAAATAAGCTTGATAAAAATAAGCTGGTGTATATAATTTTATTTTATTATTAGCATTTTCTAAAATCAACTGTAATCAAACATCCTTAATAGCAATACACAAATACATATTGTTACAGCAGTAGGCCCTTATTTAAGTCACAATAACAATTAAAAATAAAGTTTATGTGTATAAAATATCTGAAGTCCTCAAATAACAATGTTTAAATTAATGAGCTAAAATAATAGTGTAGTAAACTGATGATTTTTCCTTTTGAAGCTTTCTTTTTACCTCTCCTTTCTCAAAAAGACCTCTTTTGGCCCATGGCTATGCTGGGGGCCCAAAAACTTTTAAAAAAATTCTGTGTTGTCAGGAGGGTGGTTCATATAGCATTATATGGGTTTGTGGTTGCTATATTATTAATGTGGAGTGCATAATATTTTATCATTCCCAGCTTTAGACAATTTTATATTTTAATTAATTTTCATGTCTAAACATGATTATCAAAAATTGAATTTTCATTTGATTTTATCCAAAGTGGAGCTTCTTAATTTGGTTTGATATGTCTTAGTTTCTTGCTGTACATCTAATTTTTATTCCAAATCCAACAATTATTATTTTATTCCACTAGTGGCATTAATTTATGATTTGAAATTTGCTTCTTGGATTTGACAATCCCACACTTCCAAAAAAACATAGTAAACTTGATGAAAATGATTGATGGGTTTGAACACTTCAAATCTTATTCCAATTGATTCATTTTGTTCACTTGAAACACGCAGTTTGACTTAAAACCCTTAAAGTATCTATGAGTTCCCACATTTTTAAATAATCAAATCAAAATACAGTAGGTTTCAAACCTGTTGAGATAAACAAAAAAATCTCAGCCCAAAAACAAATGCAACTCACTCTAAAAACAAAATCCAAAATTAAAGAATTTATATTAAATTACAATAGATTTAGATCCAACTTTATTTTGCTTTTAGACTGAGTTTTATCATTTTTAGACTGAGATTTTTTGTTTATCTTGACAGGTTTGAAAACTACTGTACAAATAATTCACTTTAATTAAAAAATGCCATCCTGCAAATGTGGTCTGAAATTTGGACAAAGGATTTGACAATCCCCCATTTCTACTATTAGGTTCTGAATTTACAGTACTGTGATTGCACTTAAGACCAAGCTTCATGCTGCAATGAATAAACTTATAACAAAGCTCCCAAAAATCTAAAACTATGTACTGGAAGACCTGCAGTTCAAGCCCCAGGGAGTTACAACAAAAGAGGCCAGGGTAACAGACCCCAAGCAACTAAAAAAAATAAGCAACTCAAACTAGTTCCTCCATATCTAAAAATATATACAAGAGAAGTTGAGAGAGTCATTGCCTGTAAATAGGGGAGACATGGTGGATATCAATAAAGGTAATTATTAATAAACATAAAAATGAAAACAATAATAATATTTTTATTAGGAGAGTTAGGCAGTGAGGTGTATGTGCTACTTAAGCCATTTATTTTTAAGTTGTTTTAGAATCCCCATATGCCATGTTAGGCATCAGCTGATTCTGACCCCAGCTTTACACAAAAAGATGCTAGACAAGATAATCAAGACTTATTCATTACAGCAAAAGCATCTAGACAAGCTGCAAGCCAAAAAATGAGATTATAAATGACATGTTGCAGTGCTTACTGCAGCTCTTCTTATCAATATTGTCCCACATAAATTACCTCATGTATTCAAAAGATCTTTTATCCTGCTATTGTGGATATACCTAGAAAAAGTGCCACATATAAACCTACCAGAAATTAAGTGTGGCCAAGTGAAGAATATGATGTGCTTAATGAAAGAATATATTGTATTTCATCTGATAAAAGATTTCAATAAAAAGCTATTTTAACATATCTCTAGGTTGTCCTCAGCCATTGCACAAGATGTAAGCATCCTGGGCAACTTTGGAGCTATGTGGTGTAAGGAAAAAATTGCAAGTGCCCCTGGAAATGGACAGCACACTTGGCAAATTTTTATATAAAAATAAGCCAAGTACATCATAAAAACTATTTTGTAAAATTCCTCACCTGTTTATGGGGCAGAGAATTCATCCAATTATTTCCCTCAGTTTTTTATTACAGTAGTTTTAAAAGCTATGGCAACAAGCAAAAATACTTCAGATTAAACAAAATGATTTAGATTTAAACAAAATCCAAGTTGCGCAAGATTTAGGATTCAATTAATTTAAATATTTTTGGTTAATAAATGAACTGTCAAACCAAAAACAAAATTTCACTAACCCATTATACAAAATTCAAGTAAACATCAAGAGGTGTAGTTCAAACCACAAACAAAATGAACTGACACAACAAGTGAAATGGATGGATGCTGTTCTGAAGTATACTATAATCCAAGCAGGATTCATATGAGGCACCAACAGAAGGACCAAAATGAAACAAAATTTGAGCAATCTAGAAGCAAGATTCCACAAGCACAAAACAAAATGAACTCACACAAGATGTGTAGTATGAGCAGCCTAAAATAGAAAAATAACAGTATAACAGCCAATCAACAGCTATCCAATTTAGGAACATAGGCATTTTATCCATTTTCATGGCTCCAGATTTGTATGAAAAGGTTTTGAGAACCTTCCAAATATGGACTTGAGATTACAATAAAAATAAATCATTAAATTTTAAAATTTCTACTTTTAGTGATTTTATCCTAGGTTTTTTACAATGGTTTTTACAAGCAATATCTTTGACGGCGCCAGCGCAGCCAGCAGCAGCCAGACCAGCTTCAATGGAGGGGAGGCTCAGAATGTGAAGGCACCCGTTTACACCCAAGCCTTTGAGGCGGGTAACAAGGAAGCTGACCTGTTACTGTCCCCCAACCCATATGGCTTTGACTTGTTTGAGAGTCACTTAGTGTCTAGCTCTGCCCCTGCTCCCACACCCACCCCTGCACAAGCTGCCCGTCAACCAACCAATCAAGATATCAACCTTGATTTGGAACAACTTCCTGCCACTGCCCAACCTGCCCCCCTACAGCCAATCAGGCTTCAGCTCCCCTAGCCCAGCACCCCAAACGCAGAATAATCACTGCCCAAATTCTTCAGGAAATTGTGGCACTCAACCTGCAGGGTCTGTCCTGGGATCAGATAGCCAGCCAATTACACTTCACCCAGGCTACTGTCATGCGGTAATTCAACAACCTGATGAATAAGGGAAATCTGATTGGGACAGCCAAGAAGCCAAAGAAGACCACAGAGTCCCAGATCAATGAGGCATACCCAATAATGCTTGACCTTCTCCAGCAGGACCCCAAGCTTCCCTTGACCCAGGTCTGTAAGCAACTTGTGCACCATGGCATTTGGGTGTCTGAGAGCATGGTACAGCTCTGGATGCACGGAAAGATGGCTTTAATACAGATTCTTACCAATTTTGCCAGCAACCAATGGGATGGTGCTGAGGATTCCCCATATGACACCACCATCAAATCAAACCTGGTCCAATGCCTAACTAGTCTAACTGATGATGTCATTTTCATCTCCTATTACAAGCTATCAATAGCTTTTGATGATTTTGGCAAGCAAGGAAGAGCCGCCACTCAAAAAAGGAAGGAAGAAGGTCAAGAAGGGGATGTTCATTGGTGCATTTCTGGCTGTTTGAGCCAAGGGTTTTGTCTACTATTGGCCAAACCCTGATTTCATCAATGGGTACTCATACAGCCACATCCTTGGTGGATTTCTTAACTCCTGGGATGGCTCATATTCCAAATACCAGGTTTTCTTGAGCCACCAGATGGAGGGAAGCTCCACCGCCCTTAAGGCCATCCAGGGACACGGGCACCAGGCCTCTGTCTACCCAGCTTGTCACGCCAACGTCCATCTGGCAGATGTTGTCTTCTTTAATATTAGGGATCCACACTCTGGGAGCGCCACCCTTGGGCTTTCAACAGCCTCCATCTTGGGGCCTTTGATCACAATTTTCTCTTTGGTCACCAAATGGTGGCTGACTTGTTTGCGCAAATGGTTTCCCATATGAACATGGGCAACCAATCACAAAAGGATAAGCGCCTCCCACCACGTCCCACAGCCACCTACCAGCCCATCCAGCCAATGACTGATGAGGAGTACAATGAGTGGTATATGGCAGCCATCACATGCATAATCCTCCTGCCTTTACCCCCGCCACCAACACCCCCCACCTGCAAACCCAACCCAACTCAACCCATCCAATCCCAAACCCCCCAGGCCAGCACCGCCTCTACGTCTTCCTTCCAGTGTTATTCTTCCTCCTAGGCATCACTCTTCCCTTTCCCAATAAACCCCCTGTTGCCAAACATTTTCTATTTATATTATCTTTATTTTGAATCTCAATTGTTCATGTTCTCATTGTTTATAGTTGGTTTTATTCTTTATGTTCAGCTTATTTCTATAAAATCATATATTTACTATGCTGTGTATCTAGACCCAGAACAAAGTTATTTTTAGTACCCAAACACAGCCCCTTGTGAAAATATTAACAACAATTTGGTGATCAGCTAAATTTTAATTAGAAAATTATAGGTTAACTGTTTTTAGATAAAGTTCTTACTGATCCAAATTCAAAACCTTAATGATAAACTTTAAGCCAATCAGGAGCCAAGTGATAAAGTGATTGTTGTGACATAAAGGGTTATTCAATAATTCTTTGATGCATGTGCACTAATTAATATGATTGGCTGGATCTTTTGCTATTGTGCACCATTGTTTCTGTGGCAAGTTGTTGGTGGACTAGTGCCCAATAAGCAGCTGGTTTAGCACTAGACCACCAACAACTTGCCACAGCAAAAATGGCGCACAATGGCAAAAAATCCATCCAATCATATTAATTAGTGCACATGCATCAAAGAATTACTGAATAACCCTTTTTGTCATAACAATCACTTCATTACTTGGCTCCTGATTGGCTTAAAGTTTATCATTAAGGTTTTGAATTTGGATCAGCAACAACTTTATCTAAAAACAGTTAACACTATAATTTTCTAATTCAAATTTAGCTGCTCACCAAATTGTTGTTAATATTTTCACAGGGGGCTATGTCAAGTGCCAAAAATAATATGGTAATCAAGGAAACAATGCCAACACAAAGCAAACAACACATATCAAGATGAGCGTAAAACATATACACAATGGGTAAAAAGATGGGATAATGTAGTAAATGGGAAAACTAAAAGGAATAAACAAAGAGGCAAAAATATCAGAATAACACAGATTTTATTGGGGTGAAAGCTATAAAAACATATGGAAAGGTTAGTAAAAAATCAATGAGAGAATTGGAAAAGCTTCTGAAGGACCTCAACTTGGCAATTGCCAAAATAAAGGACATTGACCGCAAGGTCAAAGCCAAAGTGAAGTCCGCCGTCCTCACTGGGGACAATATTGACAAAGTGTCCGCAAAGGCACTAATGTCAAAAATGCCAGACACCCCAGAGAAGACAATTGAGCGCTTACTAAATATTCAAAAAACTGTGGTTAAGGGCCTCCAGTTCAAGGCATACAATCTTTCTGCGCCATCTGTCTGGGTTGATGACCCAGAGATGTATGCCCACCTCAAACCCGCCAAGCATGCCAGGGCAGAGGATACCAAATTGCCTGTGCAAATGATTGCTCCAAGAATGGCAAAGCCGACTGAAGCCGCCGGCAAGGAAGAAACCCAAGAAGGTAACCTAAAAAATTATAATTAATAAAAATTCTTAAATACTTACCTTTTTTTAGAAGATGTTGATGGTGAACTCCACTAGGTCCTGGTCCCTTTTGTCCCCCCACCTTCTATGCCAACTATGATAATCATGTGGCAAGGCAGCTTTTCCTGTCCCCCCTGTCTTGCAGGAGCTTGAAGACAGGATCCATGGTACATTCCCAATGTCCAGGGAGGCATTGGCTGGGCTTTTGCATGGTGAGGGGGCATCTGAGTGGGCAGTTACTGCCTACAAGGATGCCCAACTGGTCCGCCTGGACCCGGTTAACCTCAGTGGAGTTTACTGTGTAAACCCCATTGAGCTTGTTTGGGACGTCCTGGCAACTCTCCCATTCAAGAATATACCAGAGATGGGCCAGGCTCATGAGGCTGCTTGCTTCTGCTTCCCAGTGGAGCACACCCTGTCTTACCTGTTGGAGAACTTTGGGCGCACAGTGTTCAAAGTTGGCTGTTGCAGACGCAACAGCCGTAAAGAAGACAAAAATCCTCCTGGCGGACTTTGGGCTGGCCTGGAGTGCCAACAAGACAGGGGTCCCAGCAGCTATGGAGCTGACCTTTGCCAAAACCAAGCACAAGAAGAAGATTAGCACTGTATACAACAAATTGTGTGAGTTCACAGAAGCCTTTGCCCAGCAAAGGCTTCATCTGGTTGTTCACCTGGGGTTCCTTTTCTACTTTGGGATGGGCGCATCTGTAGAGGACCTAGACAGGGTCCTTCTTGGGGTTGACAAGGCCAGGCTCTCACTGGACGGGAAGAAAGTCTCCCCTGGGTATGACTCAGTGGATCACGTCATACAGGACACCCTGGTACTGGCTGGCATCTTTGGGTTTGCAGCCCCACCAGAAAAGCTGCTCCTCCATTCCCACCTCACCATCCTTCCTTTTACCAGCAGGCGCAAATACTTTAATACAGGTGTATCCACCATCCACAATGTGGCAGTGGAGGTTGTGCGCCACCTCCATTGCAGGGTGGGTCATACTGCCAAACCCATTATAGGTGCACTTAATTTTATCTCTATATCAATAAATATATTTATACTCTACTATATTTTTATATTATAAATAATTTTTCAAATAATATTTTAGCAAACAAGATTTGCAAAATATATTGCAGAAATGGGTTTCATAAAAGTATTAAATAATACAGCAATAAAATAAATCTCAACTTTACAATTTACGTTTAATTTTTATAAGACTATTTTATATTTATTTGACAAAAGTGATATAAATATATTTGCGTAATCCAGTATCAAGCTTTTGGGATAACCTCAGATGACATATTAAATAATATATAATAAAATAAACAAATTACTTACATCTATAGATGGATCTTCTTAATGTGATTGCGGGCGTGGAACAATCTAAATATAAAATGATAATCAATAAATCTTGAATAGTAAATTATAGAATATAAAAAAGTTGGACACACTGAGCCTTTAATTGATTGGCTGTTTGGCTAGGCACGTAGGGATGAACAAATCAGCATGGCCATAGAATTTGGCCACAGTCTCAGCTGGGAGGGTATGGATCCCAGCCTGCAGCAAATTAAAGAGGTCCTTGGTCCCAGTTGGGGTTCCTTGCTTGACAACTTGCTTGAGCCACCCAAAGACTTCCTCAATGGGATTTAGGAAGGGCAAATAGGCAGGGAGGAAGAGAAGGCAAAAATTTGCCGTAGCCAATTGCTGGGGGCCCACTTCAATGCTTGTGTCAATCATTGGGAATTCCTTGAGAATGTCAGCCATCTTGTGGAGACCAAAGTTGTCCAATACAATTACGTTGGTGAAGCCCAGGCTTGTGCGCCTCAGGTGCTCCTGGACCAATTGGAGGAATGACAAGAAAGTACGGCTGTTGTGAGAACCCAATATCATTTGATAAAGCTCAACCCCCTTTGGACCAAGGAGAGCCACCATTGAGTATACTGTGGCATGGACTGCAGCACGCCAAGCCATACCGTCATTGGAGCCTTTGGGGACATACCCATACCCATTGCACATCAACAAGGCAAATGCTGATTTGTCAATATAATAGAATTTCACCTTCCCCTTGGCTTTGAGGGCAGTGTACGCCTCAGCGTAATTTTTCTGGGTCTCAATACTGGCTGGCCTGTTCCAATTGTAGGGGGATACCCCAAGTTTTTTTCCATGAAAAGCGCAGACCCTTCACCAGATGGTAATAAAAGGAAATCAAGGCCTCAACCCCAAAAGCAGACTTGAACATTGCCAGTATATTTTCTAGTCAAAGATGGCAGTCTCAGGATATCCACTGGCAGATTTCCCATTTGTGCTCCTTGGTGAGTATAGAAGAAACACACAAGGATTTCTCTGCGGCAAGGACACAACCAGTATTAATGAATTTTTGGAAGGTCTTTCTGGCATACTTGGGATCCACCCCAACAAGGGCTGCAGCCGCCTTGTAATCACCCAATTCCCGCTTTGGCTAAAGCAGGATGATGTGTTTAATGTCAGGAATGCGCTTCTGGGCGAGATTCTTAGCAGTGGGGATTGGCTTGTTAGCATTGGGCACAACACAGGGCATGGGCACCTTGGTATAGAAGGCAGCAACCTTCTTTAACACCAGCTGTCCCTCATTGGTTTGATAGAACTTGGGCTCCTTGTCCTCCTCCTGATTGCCATCACTGACGTAGGGCTTGTAGCTAGTATCAAGTACAGGCTTCACCTTCTCCAGCATGGCCAACAGGACCAACTCTTGCCAGTACACAATGTCAAACACATACAAAGTAAGTTCTACCTCCTTGTCTCTAACTTTCTTTGTAGTGGTGACCTTGGTGGGCTTCTGGGTCAGCTTTGGGACCCAAGGGTTTATGCTCTGCACCCTAGCAGCTTGTGCTCCTTGAACCAGCTGTGTCAGTGCAGCATCACTATGGAACTCTCCTCTCCCGCCTTCCTCCTTGAGTAGGCACTTGGGTTGCACTAACTCTATTCTTTGACCCGCAGGGGCAACTGCAACTGCGGCACACAACAGGTGCAATGGTACTCTGTTGCTGTGCTCCTTCCATTTTGAAAATTTAATAAAATATTAAATAAATTTCATATTAAGCTACTCCCTAATTTTAATTTTTTCTTTTATCTGTATATGGATATTTAATTAGTTTTTCCTACCCAATATCCCAATTATAGATTTTTATTTACTTTTTAGTTAGTTGCTTTTGGTTTTACCACACCCATTTTAGAATACCCAAAATAATTTCCACCCATTTCCCCATATTTTACGCCAAATTAAGCACCCAACACAATATTTTTAAAAATTTTGTTTCAGATCTTGTGTCATATTCTAGATACCTTGGTATCATTCTTGATTACAACCCATTGCACACAACTGATTTGAGTGGTTTTGTTTACATAGTGAGTTGCTATTGTGTTTTATTTTTGGATTGAGTTTTGACACACCCCGCTTGGGTGTATTTTGTCACTGATTCACATAGTAAACATATGTACACCAAAAGTCAACTCACACCATTTTTTTTGTGAATCAATGTATTTTGGATTGTATTTTGAATGGTTTTGCTTTGCATGTGAGCCCTTTATTGCTGTGTTGACCCATTTTGCCCATTAACGCCAATAAACCCTGTTAACAGAGTGTATATTTTAACCTGAGAGTTGGATTTTGTTTAAATCTGAAATCATTTTGTTTAAATCTGAAGTATTTTTGCTTGTTGCCATAGCTTTTAAAACTACTGTATGGGTGTCAAGGTGTCAGGGATCCACTGTGCTAGAAAGAATCCTTCTAACTCAATGAATTAATGTCACCAGATTGAAACCTGCAACTACAGAATACACAGGCCAGGTGACCATAGCCAAATGTCCAAGGTGGCCTAATAAGGGAAATGTTCATATAAAACTACTAAAGCATCCAAGGAGGTAATATCCTATAAGGTACAGGAGCAAGTAAAAAGGCATTAGGAAAACCTAAAGGGGCTCCTATACTAGATCAGCTAAAGAGGCACAACTCTAAATGAATTTTTTCCCCAATGACCAGTGTCATATTTAAATAATCTGTTATTCAAAGACTCATTGAAGTGCTTCTTGTCAGGATAGAAATTATGACATTCTGGTTCTACCTTGGTAGTCTGACCAGAACTGACAGTAAAACAAAGTAAAAGACAAAAAAATGAGTCTAACAAGGATGACATTAATACTGAAGGCTATTAAGAAATGCAGAGGCTGGAGTAAGGGAAATACTAAAGCTTATTGGAGGGAAAAAAATTTATTGCGAATTTGCTATAACCACTTAAAATTAAGGATAAATGGAATTTATATACCCTTGGATAAAATTAACTGCAGCTATGTAAGCTTAAGAATGATTGATAATTTAAACCTTTAAATTTAAATCCTTGAAAAACTGGAAGTGATTGAATCAGGCCCACATAGTTTATTAAATAGAGGTCTTTGACAAAAACTTGAATTAAAGAACTGAAGACAGAACCAAGAAGTAGAAAAAAGTCAAAACAATAGGCTAGAGCTTTTCCACAGTTGAATCTCTTCTTGAAAACAAACTGGTGCTTAGTAAAACCATTGGAATTAAGCATAACATCAAGTGAGAAAGGATCAGCTTAACTAGCCATCCTAATTTGTTAGATAATGTTACAAAAGTAACAGTTTTGAAGCCCCAGGCGGGAATCAAACCTGCTCCTAGCCACCAGGCGGGGCTAGCGAGCAGGGGAGATTTTCCTGCACCTGGATTTTCGCTTTTTGAAGCAAATCCAGGTGCAGGAACCATTCCTTCCCTGGTGGTAGCTGAGGGGCCTGCTTTGGGCCCCAAAAGCTACGCCCAAGCCTTTTTGGCTGGGCCTGGGCAGGCTATTTTTAGCTGCCCAGTAAATCCAGACCAAGCCCACCCTCCATTAAGTAATTTGGGGTCCCCAATTGGGGACCCCTTTTTTAATCAAGTTCTTTGGGCTCAAGAGAGCCTGTCAAGCCAGTCCAAAAATGGTGATCAAATTGGAAAAACCCCTAAAACCCCAGAAGCCAAACCTGCCAAAATCAATGGCCAGTCAAGCCAAGATGGACCATCAAAAAGCCAAACAACTGTTCCTGAAAACCCCAAAAATAACCATAAAGCAGCCAACCAAACAGCAGAACCTGAGATGCCAAGCCTTGCCACACAGATAGCACCAGAAGAATGCCCAGAGGCACCTGCATGTGAGTAAGTATATAAATCAGAAGTACTTGAAAAATTTATGTATCATCATCCTTACCAAATAAAGTTGTTATTAACCTTTGGTTCACCAATCTGTTTCCATACCTATTTTTGATACTCTTCCACCTGCATACACCCAAGCGTCAGTACCCATCTACTGGGATAGATAGTCAGACTCCAGTTGATAAAACCAAAGCCTTTGACTACTACCATCCACCCAACACTCTATTTGGCCCTGTGCATTTCACTGAGTATCCTGCCAATCCTGACCACAAACCCTGGACATTGGAAGACTTGCAGTGGTACACCCGCCCAAAAGCCCCCAAGGAACCCTACCAAATTGTCTGTGACAGCAAAGCAATCACCATCTACCCTTTGATCTTCAACAGGAAGTACAACAATCCTTCTGCCTACTTGGTCCCCATGGAACTTCCCCTGAAACCCAAACCAAACATCTCAACCCCACCCACTTTTGATGCCACTGGCCAGAGTAGTTAATTCCTGGGAGTACTTTATCTGGTGCTCCCAGGGTTTATTGATTCTGCCTCGCCAGCGGCTGGACCTTGGGCTGTGACTGGGAAGGCCCTTTCCTACCTGGTAAAGTTAGTTCCCATCATCTGGTGGGCCATGCCAGTACCTGCTTTGACTCCTCCCTCACCTGCTGGAGCTCCACAGTACTCTTGGTATCCTGACAGACAAGCTATTAATTAACTTTAAACAACTAACTTCTTTTTGGTCTGAAATTAGTTTAAAATCAAGAATGTGATCAGAAGATGCTTTGGGTTAAATATCTGGATCTAAAGCTAAACAATCTGGACAGTAGATCAAACTAAATTGTACATATTTAGGAGATCCAAAAGAATTCAATATTGAGTTAAAAATGTTGGCTAGTATTTTATAGAGAGAAACATTATCAATTTGAAAAGGAAAGTTGATTATGTTAACAATGGAATCATCTTGAGTCTTGAAGCAGGGTGAGATAAGATTTAAATTAGAGAAGTTAGAAAATAAATTCCTGATACAAGGCTGGTGCCTTTGACACTCTTGGGGTTAGGATCAAACTTGACAAAGTGTACCAGTACTTAGATCAGAAGAAATTTGCTCCTGGGTACAGATGGGTACAGTAGTTTTATAACCTGTTGAGATAAAAAAAATCAACTCAGTCTAAAAAAATTGAGGTGGACCAAAATCTATTTTTAATCAATATAAATTCATTGGCCTTTTATTTTGTTTAAATCTGAGTTTATTTTACTTAGTGTCATGGCTCTGAAAACTACTGTATAGTTTATTTGGCTTTTTTCATATATGGTGGCTTCAAAGCTTTTGGTCCCTACCATCTATTTTGAATTATGCTTTAAAATCCCTATATTTATTATTTTTATTTGTAGATGTGCACTTTAGCCTACATGTTTATATATTTGTTTTATTTGGTGATTTGATCCCAAACACAGACACTTAGAATATTAAATTTCCAACTTTGCTCCATATTGTATATCTTAATTAGGATGAACTGGTAACATCAAAGATTCATTGACTTGTTTTGATATTTGATGGTTTTGTTTTTAGCTTCAGTTGCTGTAGGATTTGCAGATGGATCAAGATTTTACTCATGTGCCTGAGTTCATTTTGTTTGCTATGATCAGTTGTGTTGTTGTTGATTCCAAATAAATTTATTCAAATTATGGATCATTTATTATATATCCAGACATTTTTCCCATTAGCGCTCTTTTGTCCACAAAATGAGCCTGGATTTTACTAAAAAAAGTTGAGGTTTGTTCTGGGCTGAACTAATTTTTTTGGCTATTTTTGTTTATCTCAACAGGTTATAACACTGCTACAGTAGATAGATGTTTTCAGCTATGAAAAACTATCATCAAAACTTTTAAAAGTATTGCCAGATCCTTCAGTCATGTATACCAGCCATGGTTCATATACATTATTGGCACCATGGGCTTGCCCTTTTTATTAAGAGACATAGTAATTTTGGATGATTTTTAAACCTTTGTGGTAGGATTGTTTGACCTGGAGTGAATTTGATGGGTATTTTTGTTTATAGTATTATACCTACACATTTTTCAGGATACCAGGAGTACCGTGGGGCTCCAGCAGGTGAGGGAGGAGTCAAAGCAGGCACTGGCATGGCCCACCAGATGATGGGACCTAACTTTACCAGGTAGGAAAGGGCCTTCCCAGCCACAGCCCATGGTCCAGCTGCTGGTAAGGCAGAGTCAATCAATCCCGTGAGCGCAAGGTAAAGCACTCCCAGGAATTGACTACTCTGGCCAGAGGCATCTAGAAGTGGGGGGGTTGAGATGGTTGGTTTGGGTGTTGGGGGCAGTTCCATGGGGACCAAGTAGGCAGAAGGATTGTTGTACTTCCTGTTGAAGATCAAAGGGTAGATGGTGATTGCTTTGCCGTCTCAGACAATTTGGTAGGGTTCCTTGGGAGCGTTTGGGCGGGTGTACCACTGCAAGTCTTCCAATGTCCAGGGTTTGTGGTCAGGATTGGCGGGATACTCAGTGAAATGCACAGGGCCAAATGGAGCGTTGGGTGGGCGGTAGTAGTCAAAGGCTTTGGGTTTATCAACTGGAGTCTGACTATCTATCCCAGTAGGGGGTGCTGACGCTTGGGTGTATGCAGATGGAAGAGTATCAAAAATAGGTATGGAAACAAATTGGTGAACCAAAGGTTCATAACAACTTTATTTGGGAAGGATGACAATACAGAACTTTTTCAAGTGCTTCTGATTTATATACTTACTCACATGCAGGTGCCTCTGGGTATTCTTCTGATGCTATCTGTGTGGCAAGGCTTGGCATCTCAGGTTCTGCTGTTTGGTTGGCTGCTTCATGGTTATTTTTGGGGTTTTCATGAACAGTTGTTTGGCTTTTTGATGGTCCATCTTGGCTTGGCTGGTCATTGATTTTGGCAGGTTTGGCTTCTGGGGTTTTGGGGGTTTTCCCAATTAGATCACCATTTTTGGACTGGCTTGACAGGCTCTCTTGAGCCCAAAGAACTTGATTAAAAAAGGGGTCCCCAATTGGGGACCCCAAATTACTTAATGGAGGGTGGGCTTGGTCTGGGTTTACTGGGCAGCTAAAAATAGCCTGCCCAGGCCCAGCCAAACCCACCAAGGCTTGGGCATAGCTTTTGGGGCCCAAAGCGGGCCCTCAGCTGCCACCAGGGCGGGAATAGTTCCTGCACCTGAATCTGCTTCAAAAAGCAAAAATCCAGGTGCGGGCAAATCTCCCCTGCCCGCTAGCCCTGCCTGGTGGCTAGGAGCAGGTTTGATTCCCACCTGGGGCTTTGAAGCTGTTACTTTTGTAACAACATTGTTCAATTACTTATTACATTAGCATCTATCCTTTTAGTTAATGGATCTCTGATTAATAATATAGTGAAAAGCTACTGGGTGAAGCTAGTGACTTCCTGAGTATCATTATATATATTTGCTTTGCTCCATAGGTTTGAAAGCTGATGTGCTGGATCCATGACTAGCTTTGCACATTTTTATTGTGGATTGAGCTTAAAGGAAATATTTTCTTGGGGTTCTGCTTTTTAAATTAGGAAGTATTATAAACGCCCTCATTGTTAGATACTTGGGATATAATTGTAATATAGCCTTCCTATGAATAAAAGCTATTGGATTGTTAGTTTTCTATTACATCTCAATAGAGCAATGTTTGTATTAAAAATGGGATTGGATTGGAATATCACAAATAGTGAAGGGATATACTTCTGCTGATTGCTTATGGGTCCCTAGAAATATTTATTTTTAAATCCTATTCAGATTACGCACATTGAATGGAAAGATTGAAGTTAAAGCAAAGGGAACTTTTCCTCTTGCAAGAACAAGTTCTGGGAACTAAATTACATAGCACTATTGAATTTACAACGGCTACAAAGCTTGCAGGATGTGGCTTTGAAAAAATCATAGAATAAGATTCAAATGCTCGTGGATAAAAAACGTATCTATTTGAATCTAAAAAGCCCAAGGAGGCAGGTGGCTTAAGAGTAGTTATTTCTTTCCTTTACGTGAAGTGGCAGCAACTTTCTCATGTCGTTTCTTGACAGCTTTGGGCACCTTGGTTTTACGAGACTCACGGGCCGCTTCTTTTGCAGCCTTTTTGCGCTCCTTTTTGAGCTCAGGATCCTCATACTTCTTTCCTTTGAGGATGGCTTCCTTTTCTTTCCATCCATCTGAATCGTCATCGCTGTCATCTGATCCCGAGATCTGTGACTCAGCATCGCTGTCGAGCTCTTTATCAGATGAGCAAAGCGTAGAAGGAATCGTGGGTTGGGCTGGTGGTTGAGTTATTTGTTTGGGTTCAATTGTAGCTTCAGAAACCTGGCTTTTGCTTGGCTCTGTGGTAGATTGAATTAGATTGAGGTAAGAAAGTTCATCCGCCCGGCCAGCACGGATGCGCGCAAGATCCCCTTCTACGTTGATAACCTCTTCAAGATGACGAGGAATGTATGTTTGTTTAAACACTTCTTCATCTTTGAGTAATTTTTGGAGTTCTTGGGGTGTGCGTTCAGCAACTTTCTTTGAGAGTTCATCCATGACGGCGTCCAACTCTTCACCTTCTTCTATAGGGAGGGTTGAGTCCATAACGAAGTGGAAAAGCTCCTTCAAAGACATAACTGCAACCCCCTTCTTGCGAAAGTAGTCGGTAACGTTGGAGCAATCTGAACGGAGGAACTCTAAAGCATGAGGGTGGTCGTGTTCTACAGACTGTGAAACGTCGATGATGTACAGCTTCTTGTTGTGATAGAGGATGTTGTACTCGCTCAAGTCCGCATGTACTAGTCGACAAACATGATACATGCGGCGCATTAGCTTGACTAGTTGAGCATACAATGTAGGGTAGCGGTCCTCACTAATGCGAGCATCCTTAAGTCGAGGGTAGGCCCATCCGTCGGAAGACCCAAGAAAATCCATCACAAGCACATGCATGCGTAGTAAGAGGGGCACAGGGCAAGGAATGTTTGCTGCTGCTAACCGTTTGAGATTCCGGAGCTCTTTTTCAGCCCAAACTTTAACCATTTTACGAGGATTGTGCTTAGAATACCCATGTCTGAAACGATACTCGCCAGTTACATAACGATCACGATCCTTGAAAACAAGAATGGATGTCTTGTAGATTTTAATCGCTAGTTGCCCTCCTTCTTCGGTACGGGCATGGTAAACATTCGCCTCTTTACCAGTGCTAATACAGCCATTAACTTCGTAGAAAACATTGCGGTTTAAAAGCTTGAAAAGAATAATTCGCGTCCTTGGATCGAGGACTTGTTCAGTAGTTGCTCTGTCTGCTTTATCGGTGTTCTTTTGTTTATCTCCTTGCGCTTTGCGACTACTCTGTTTTATATCGCTAGCTACGGAAGACGAACTGTGTGAAATCTCGCCTAAAATATTCATTTCTTGTTCGAAAAAGGTTCACCTACCAAGTCTGATCCGGTGAGAAAATTTAGCAAGGGCATCAAGCTGATCTTTATAAACTGACTTCCCTGCAGTTGTTGAGGCAGTAGATTGAGTAGCAGCGTTTGGCTTATCGGCAGATACGCTTTTAGTTACAGGAGCTGGGGCTGGGTTGGCCTTGGCGGTATTAAGTTTCGTCTTAAGTTTGTTGTAGTTTTTAGTGAAATCTAACAATACATTCAAAACATTAGATCAGGGAGAAGTATCAGGGCTTGGGGATAATTTATGAATCAATGTCAATAGATAAAAATCAAGAAAAATGACAGGAAAATCCATACCCAAGGTAGTATAATTTGAAAAACAGAAACTCTTTATAATACTTAGAATTTATGAATTAATAAAGATCAAGCACAAAAAATAAAAATTACCCCCAGAAGACTCGGTCCATCTGTCACAGTAGTTTAGAGGATCATCAAAATAGCACTCATTCTCAAACTCCAGTTCATCCTCTTCATTCCACTCCTCCTCTTCGAAATTTTCAACATTGGTATCCTCGTTGATATTACTAATTGTTAGCCCTTCCACAATAGACCTTAAATCTTCTGCCGCATCTTCAAACTGATCGTTCATTACTTTGTTACTTAAGATGTTTATTTAACGAGATGATTATTTAATGGCAAGTATAAAGCTTTTCCTTGAGCTGAAATATATGGGATTGGATTCATCTGAGACATGTTCGACCTTCCAGTATGGGGAGCTAGATTTTTTTCTCAAAGCAGGGATGCTTTGGCCCAACTCCGGCTAGCTTCCGGCTCTGGGCCGCCGTAGTCAGAGCGATAACTTTATAATATTTGATTAGTATAAAATAGCCCATTGTGGCGAGTGGCCCAAAACCGGAAGCTAGCCGGAGTTGGGCCGAAGCAGCCCTGCTGAAAGTAGCAGCAATAATGCAGGAAACCTTATCTACCTTTTGGATGCTATATAGATTTTAAGCAAATATTTGGACCCAGAAATGCTTTAATCCAGTGTGATAGTGTTATCAATCAAACACGGGATTTGCATCATAAGGATAATACTATCAGGTAGCTTTGAAGGTGAAATCTTTCATTACTGTACTTTTCAGAGCTGTTAAGATGGACAAACCAAAGTCAGATTAGAGCGAGCTAAAGTTGTGCAGGGAACAAAATATTGAATCAAACACACCGGTTGATCCAGTAGTTTTCAAAGCTATGGCGCTAAGCAAAGATAACTCAGGTTTAAACAAAATGGACTCAGATTTGAGCAGAATCCAAGTATCAGCGTAAAAAATCCGCCATGTTAGCAGGGATTTTGGGGGTTAATAGATGAAATGGCTCATCACGGCAACAAACAAATAAGCCAAGCAAAAAGTGAAGAGGATCAAAATACAGCACAAAATACATGGAATCCCAAAAAAAGGAGTCAAGTTGTCCTTCAGTGTACAAATTTTTACTATGTAAATCGGTGACAAAATACACTCAGGCGTGGTGAGTCAAAACTCAAACCAAAAACAAAACACAATAGCAACTCAACAAGGCAACAAAATCACTCAGTAGTTGTTTGAAATTGAATTTAAACACAAATGATACCTAGGTATCTAAAATAAAACACACCAGGATCTGAAACATAAACTTTAAAAACATTATGCTGGATGTTTAAATATGGCTTAAAATCTGGGGGAAATGGGTGGAAATCAATCCAGTGACTCTAAAATGGGCTTTGCAAAACCAAAAACAACTAATTAAGAAATAAAAATTCTATAAACAGACAACTGGGTGGTTTATATTCCAATTAAATAGCCATATCCAGATAAAAAGTAAAATTCAGAACCTAGGTTTGTAACTTAATTGAGCTTGATTTAGCATTTTATTACATAGTAAAATGGAAGGGACACAACAACAGAGTGGCAACACAGCTGGTGCCTGCACTGTGGTTGGGGGTGTCCCCGTAGGCCAAAAGATTGTGTTGGTGCAACACAAGTGCCAACTCTGGAAGAAGATGCGAGAGGACAGAGGATATTGGTGGGGTTGCATAGACACAACAACCAATTCAGACTACACAGGTTGAGAGGGCACAGAAGCATAAATCCAAGGGTTCCAAAGCTATCAAGAAAGGCCACCAAGGTTATCACATCTAAAACAGTGAGCAACAAGGAAGTTGATCTCACTTCTTTAGCATTTAACCCCACTTACAACCACAAGTGGGTCTCAATAATCATGATACAAAAGCTTCTGGCAGTGCTTGATAATAGCTATGAGCCCTATGTAAGCAATGATGACCAAAACAATGATTAAGATCCAGAGTTTTATGGGACTGTGAAGGGGCAGCAGGTGTTAAAGGAGGTCATAGCCTTCTACAACAAGGTGTTTATGCCTTTTGTGCCAGTCACTGAGCAGGACCCTAATTTTTCTGTATCAAAGAAGCCAGCTTGAAAGGGGTTTTCCAACATAAGGCACCTTATCCTTATCAAGTTGATACAGGAAACTGGTGACCTCAAGAAGACTGAAGGTATTGTTAGAGTGGATCCAAAATTTTCCAACAAAACTTACAACTGGCATCTGAACCCCAGTTGAATTCTACAAATAGACACATCCAAGCACCTGTTAACCCTGCTCATCAAGGAGCACAAATGGGCAATTCACCAGTGGATTAACCAAGACTGACATATTGACTGAAAAATATACAGTCTATGGTTAAATTTATTTTTGGAATTAAGGCCTCAATTTTGACCTATTATTGTACTTTGAAAGGTTTAAGTTTCTCCTGGAAAAAACTTGGGATTTCTCCATATAATCACAACAACCAAATGAATATTGAGTACTGTCAAAAATACGCCAATACATATACCACACTAAAGGACAAGGGCACAGTAAAACTCTATTATAATGATGAATTGACACTTGTGCCATCCATGCACAATGCTTATGGCTGTGTACCCAAAGGTGCTAAGGATGGTGTATCCTGGAGTGTAACCCACAGGCAGACAAACCGTGCAACCACACCAAAAAGCTATCCCAAGGAACAAGAGATAAAGCTAGGATTGAGACAATAGTTTATTGATGAGCCAAACAGGAGAAGATTGAATTCTTGGAAAATAGAACTGTAAAGGTTATTATACCCAATCTATGAAAAGGGGTTGATAGGAGAATTATGTTAAGCGAGATAACTCAGAATTTGAACAGAAAATATCATCAGGAGTAAGATTCTGAAAGCTGGAATCAAGGGCTTTGGCTGACACCAATTTGGGCTGAAAAATGGTTCATATTTGCAGAAATATAGGCAACCAAAGATGGTAAAGAAGAAACAAACAAAAAACAAACAGAAGTCTTGGCATAAATACAACAAAATAGGAAATATCAGTTGAGACTATAATTCTCAGCCTGACATGGAGTGCATCTGTTTGTGCTGTGCCCTACTCCATGGTAGCCCTTCTTGGTCCCCTTGATATTGAACTTTATCAAATGATCAAGAGTTTACACAACAGTGATACCTTGCTTGAATTTCTCCAATTGGTTCAGGGGCACCTAAGAATCACTAGCTTGGGGTTCACTAACATTATTGTGTTAGATAATGTTGGGCTCCACTGGGTGTCTAGAATTCTTGAGGAATTCCCAATAATTGAGACATGCAAAGAAATTGGCTCACAGCAATTGACCACAGCACCTATGTGCCTCTTACTTCTTTTCATCTATTCCCCATTCCAGAACCTAATCAAGGAGGTCTTTGGGTGACTCAAGTGAGTTATCAAACAGGGGAAGCCAACTGGGCCTGAGGGCTTATTTAATTTTCTACAGGCTGGGGTCCATACTCTTCTAACAGAGACAGTGGCCAAATTCTATGCCCACTCAGATTCCTTTATCCCTAACTGTCTTGCTAAAAAACCAATCAATTAAATACTTGGATTATATTTTAACTTTAAATTTTTAATATTTGTTTTTTAATAGAGAATTTATTTAAGCAACATTTAACAATATTGCAGAATATACTGTCAGGTATAATAAAATTAAAATAGAAAAGAAAACTTGATTGACTAAAATTTTTAATATTTATACATACTGTAGATTCAGAACCTGTTGGGGAAAATGCGGGATTGTCAAATTCTTTTGCATGAACCCACCAACTCAATGGAGTAGTTTTCATCCCAGAACAACTTACTTTTGCATATAAAAGGATGAAAAATATTCCAGTAAGTTGGTAAGTTTACGCAAAATAATTTGACAATCCCACATTTTTCCCAACAGGTTCTGAATCTACAGTACATTTATTGGTTTTCATATAATAGTCTGGAAATATATCAGATTTTAACAAAGAATATATATGGCAACAGCGCCCATGTCAACAATAGTAATGTTGTTAGTGACCATGTCAACACTTTGTTGACATGGCCACTGTCAACTCAAAACTCTAAATCTCCTATGTTTTTTGCTAGTTGTGCTAGCTTAATTCTTTTTTTTAAAGCGTTCAGGGGTGCAAACCCAGAAAACACGACAAAATTGTGGCCATCTCAACACAATTTAATATTAAGCTTAATAAAAAACTCAATTTAACCAGATTTTTCCTTTACTTTTACTAATAAAAATTAGTTTATTTTTTATTTGTTTTCACAACGTAAAAGTGTCAATGTCGACACTTTTTAAGCCAAACTTATTTTTAATAACAAAACTGAAACATCTACAGTAAAAAAATAAGTGTGCATTTAAAAATATTTTTTTATTGAATTATTATATTGAAAAAGACATTGCACATACATTTGATTGTTTGAATGTTCATGTTATAAATATATATGTGGCACTTATTGCGGCTTTAATATATTAAGTGGAAGGGTGGCTAACGGCAATCCAATAATTTAAGCGTGAGTTACTATGTAAGTTACTATAGAATTTATTATTAAAAATAATGTCAACACTTGTAAATGTTGTTTATTTGCTTGTGATCATCTGCCAGGGTGGAGTTAAGCAACTTAGAGTGGCGCAATTAAGCCTAGATTAATATGTCACCTCATATAAAGAATGTTGTAAGTGACGTTGTCAACACTTTACCCTTTTCAATACTGAATACAACTTTCTTCACAACTTCACATATACACAATGGTAAAATATCATATTACCACTACCCAAATATTATTTTTAATAAAATAATAAAGAACCTTGATACTTTTTTTTACTTATTTTCATATGTTTTTTTAAATTTTTATATGTGAACAAAAACACACAGAAAACAGTTAATTTTTGCTAGCCTGCATAAATTTAATTAAGCGTACTATGAAAAAACATAGTAAATTTTTAAAAAAATGTCAACAGTGACAATGTCTTCAAAAATAATGTCTACAATTTTTGTAATTGACAGTGAGAATTCAGCTTTTTTTACTAATTGTCACTCATAATGCCGACACTTTTCAGTTCTCACATATAAAACTTTATGTTTTACATAATAAAAACTTCTCATTTTTTGATATGTTGTATTTTTAACTTTTCTCTTTCATATTTTCTAATTTTTAAAATAAAATCTATATCTAAATATAATACTTTTGAATATTTCTCTTAACTTTTAATTTTTTTATTTAAAACTATAATAAATTAAAAACTATACAAGTATTTTTTTAACTTTTAAATGCCAATAAAAACCATCTAAGATTTACTTTTTATATATTATGCCTTTTAAGTTGTTTTGTTTGTTTTTTACATACATTCCTTTATTTTAACCCATTTTACTTATTATTTTAGGACAAAAACACTTCCAAACAGCCCAAAGGAACCAAGTGTCCTTCAAAGCCAACCAAACCCACCAAAAAGAAGCCTGTCTCATCAAAGAAGGCCACTCCAAAACCATCCCCAAAGCCCTCACCAAAGCCCTCCCCTGAGCCCTCTCCTTAGAATAGCCCTGCTCACTCCACTGGGGGAGAGGAATCTGATGGCTCCCTTACGGACCACAGTTTTTACAACTTGGCTTCTGACAAGGAGCCAACCAAGAAGAAGCGCTCAGCCCAAAAGTCCCCACCCAAAGATAAGTCTCCTGCACATGAGGAGCACCACAACAAGCCCCCTTCTGCTTCCCCACCACCACCAAACTCCCCCCCCTTCAAGCTCATCTGGGGATGATTCAAAGCCCTGCCCCAATTACTTCCCTGGCTTCTGCCATGCTCCTGCTGGCCCCTGGGACCCTCTGTTGGCCCACAACATCTGCAACGTTGACAGCAAATTTAAGGTTCCCTCTTCCTTGCCCAAATACTTCCCAATCATGAGTGTAAAGGGTGGGCCAGCCATGGTGGCCAATGGGTATATCTTTCTCTTGCAACAATGCCAACCAGGGCTTCAAGAGCCACCATTACACCTGTGAGGACTGCTCCTGCCCAGTGCGGCTCAACACTGAGCCCTGGGACTTGGTCCAAACCATCAAGGGTGAGCATACCTGCATCATGCCAAATACCACCATTGCCTGCCTCCTCAAGTGGTATCTTGTCCAGGTGATGCCCACCTACAAAGATCTTTCTGCCACCCAGCTTGGCTGTGCTTGCTTGCAAGTACCTCTCCCCAACCAACTTGAAGAGGATGCCAACCCACAATCAGTTGGTCAAGTTTGTAAGTGATAGGCGTCAAGCCTCAAACCCCCTGGCCAAGAGCGCCACTAAAATTGAAGACCTGGTCCTCACAGATGCCCTCAAGAAGACAGAGGATGGTGAGATGTTCCTGCTCCATGACAATGGGCAGGAAGTGGAGGATAGGATTATAGCCTACGCCACAACCCAAAACCTGGAGCAGCTCAATACTGCTACCACCTGGCTGTGTGACAGCACATTTGCTACTTGCCCCTCTCTCTTCAAGCAGCTTTGGGTCCTGCATGGGCAGTTCAATGACCAGGTTATCCCCCTTGTCTTCTTTCTCCTTCCTGGTGCCAAGACTGAAGTCTACACCAGAGCCTTCAAGATTGTCCGGGATGCTTTGAGCTCCCTTCCCACCAACCAGCTCCCCCTCCCACTCACACCACAAGGGCAAATCCCTCCTCTGCTGAGAAGGATGAGTTGACCCTAGCCACTGAGCAGCTAGCTCATGTGCGCTCACTTGGGCCAAAGGTTATCATAATGGACTTTGAGCAAGCTCAGTTCAGAGCCTTTGAGGCCACCTTCAATGGAGAAGTCCAGGGCTGCTTCTTCCATTTTAGGCAGGCCCTCATCAAGAATCTCAAGAGTGAGAAGGACCTTTTTGAGAAGTATCTTAACAATGGTAAGGGGAAGTGCCGCTTTGCCTTGACTCAGTTTGCTGCCTTGGCTTTTGTGCGCCTGGAGCATACTGGGATTGGCCTTGAGGCCCTCCTGGAGGACGCTTACCTCAAGAAGCACTCCAACATCTTCAAAGGTTACTTGGATTACTTTGAGCGCCAATGGGTGGGCAAGAAGGTGACTGCCCAGAGAGGTAAGAGTGGGGCCACTGCCCCTTGTAATTGCCAGGGTGCCTGCCTCAAGGGGGAGATGAAGACCACCTCTAGCCTTGAGGTTTGGCACAAGCACCTGAAGGTGAAGTTTGGGTCCAACCCCAAATGTAACAAGTTCTTCCAGAAGCTGCAGGAGGAGCAGGCCTGGACTGTCTCCAAGTTCTGCAACCTGACCAACTGGGTGGCCCCCAAGAAGCAGAAAGTCCAAGGAGCAGGACTACCAGGAGAACGTTCAGAAGGTGGTGAAGAAAAAGTACAAGGTGGCGGAGATTAAGAAGTACCTTGAGGATGTTGCCACTGCTCTTGCTGGTGGCTTTAATTAGCTTAATAAACCTTGCTTTGCCTGTATATTTTTTAATTTTAAACTTTTAATTTTTTAATTTTTTTATAGTTTACTAATCTTTTTAGGTATTAATGGTAAGTTTCAGATACAGTTTTAATGTGGTTTAGTAAGAAATATCTTATATTTTGTTAATTTATCTTTAAGGTATGAGATATTTTCAGTTATGCTTATATAAAGTATAATAAATTAAAATTAGAATTTTCTTATATTTTGTAGTTATTATGATATATAAAATATCTTTATTTTTGGTTCATTGGAATTTTAATTTTTATGGGAATAAAAAATAATTTTATAATAAAGAGTATAATTTACATAGTAAACTGAAAAATAGTTGCTTATATCTCCTTATTCTTATTACTTATAGTAATTTTTTTATTGCATTTTTGAACTCTCTAGGATAATTCTAGTATAATAAAGTATTTTAAAATAATTTTTTATATTAAAAATGTTCAGGGTAAAGTGTTTTATTAATTAAAAAAGTGTCAGCATCCAGGAAACGACATTAAGTAAAACTGGGTTGTCACTTTACTATAGTGTCAACATTAAAAGTGTCAACATGGCCACTGTCAACATTTTTAATGTCAACATGGGCGCTGTTGCCATATATATAAGTACTATGGTATTTAAATAAGATAGTATAAGAATTTATTGAGGGTTTTATTGATGAAACTCTAGAAACAAATTTGAATTTAAGTGGATATTTCTATGACTAGGGCGTAGGTTGGCATGGCTCCCTGATTAAATAACTTGTGGTATCTTGAATACAGCAATACTTTGATACAATTGGACAGTAAAACATTTTTGGGGGAGCAGACATCCCATAGATGGCTCTAAGAATAACTGCATATTGTATAACATGTTCAATTGAGCTGTAACCAGGTGCAATCTTCTTTATATCCAGATATTGTTTTGCTTTGTCAAGTTTATTTTTAATATCAAGTATGTTGCAAGCCTCTGCTTTAATTCCCATCACTCTAAAAAGACTTAGGTAAACAATTAAGTGAAGTCTCTGCCCCACAAACATTGTTGCAACTAAACCAATAATAGTTTAGTATTTAGATTGAGGAGACAGTAGTCCAAATAGAAAGGACAAGAATAAGATGTAGTTTATTGGAAAATAGAGTAATTAATATAATATATCAAGAAGCCACAAGTCTACCAGGGGGTGGCATGGTGGCAGATTCAACATAAGGTTTGGGTCAGGAATATATTGAGCAAGGGATCAGCGTGTTGAATTGGCAGGGCTCCTAATTAGGAGATAGTGCCCGCAATTTGACCTTGCCTTCAGATTGATCCATGCCATTAGATATGTCATGGGGCGGCTCATTGAGCGCCTCCTGTATATTGTGAGATAAATTAGCAGGCAAGGATGAAATCTTGGTTGCAACACCACCTTTCCCCCTGTTTATTGTCAGGCACCAGGATTGGAACTTGTTAGAGATCTGGAAAGGTATATACAAAGAGTTTTTGTGCAGGGATGGCACAACAGGGGCACAAGCAATCATGGTGGAGTCTTTTGGTATTCTCTTAGATGTCTTCAAGTTAGTAGGTGTGGTTGTTGTAGACAGAAGCTATCTTGAAGGTTCTGAGGTGGTTGGGTTCAAGTTTTTCAGAGTAAGGATTGAGGGCATACACAGGATCACCCACAGCATATCTTGCCTTAAGGTGTTTGGTTGCCCCCTTGATCTGCTCTTGTTCTATATTGCAGGCCTTGGCACGCCATTGAGTTAATGAGGGGGTAGTTTTAAGAGGGGTTATCCAGGAACAGTGGATTGTAGCTTCCCTGTATCTACCCCAGTCAAACCATCAGGAGTCCTAATTGCTAGAGCACTGGGACTGAAGCCTGTACCACTACTGATTCTGGTTTGCAATATGAGCAAGGTGCTGGGGAGATTCTCTGTCCAGGTGGTGTTTGAATGCTCCTGGGAGATTTTGTAAACTAGTTGTACCAGAGAACCATTTAAGCTCTCTACACACCTGTTGTCCTGAGGATGGTATAATGTAGTGCCTATTTGTTCAAGGGTGTTCTTGACGCAGTATGCTTTTATAACGTTGCCTACAAGCTCAGCCCCCCCATCAGTGATAAGCTGCTTGGGGTAGCCAAAGTTGTCATGGTAGGTTCCATGATGCCAGAAATTATTTGCCAAAGTTGTAAAGCTCAAAAGGCGGGAAAGCTGTTAACCAGATTAACTGATTTGAAAGATTTAAATCAAACAGTTGATCAAAGATGGGTTACTGTTGCTCCACTTTGCCATTTGGATTTGATTCTTCCTTGAAAGCTGACGCTGATAAATTGATGTAATCTGATAGTCACTTGATATAACCTTATTTACCAGAACAATTGTCAGAAATTGGTCACACAAGGGCTCTTTGCAAACTGGACAAGGTACTTTTTAGATGATGCAGAAGGAATAGGAGCCAAGGATCCAGGTGGTATTGCTTAGTCAAATTTTGATTCATATGAGAAAATTTTCACTGTTCAACTCATAAGAGTTGAGTACTCCCTAAAATAATTTTATCAAATAAAATCAAATAATCTCCCAGTCTAACTTTATTTTATCATGCCTCCTGTAGTTGGCCTGCTGTGCTACATTCCTTATAATTCAATTCTAAGTTGAATTATCACCAGAAGATGAGGTCCCGCTGTTGGCACTTTGTCATTGTCTCCTCCCAATGTTAACCCAATTCCACAGAATCTTGGAGTTTTCCCTACTATATCTGAAACTGAGACACTTGCTCCCTCTCAATGTCCCAAATTATATGCATAAGACACCCTGATTTTCTCCCAGGTAATTTATCTAGGACTTTTTTGGTTAGGGTTAATCTTTTTCTTAATCCTAGTGTATCTTTTGGAAATTTTACCAAACAGTATTTGAAGATTCATTGGTGGTTAATCATAAACTATATGTGGATTTGGGTGATGATTCCCCACCATATGGAGACTGCTACTTACTATCTGACCACTTCTGTCACAAAAGTGTGCTACAATTTCCTTGCCAATAAAGCAGGTGATGGTGGTGGCGGTATGGTTGGTGCTTGCCCATGCCACTGGCCAGCAGGTGAATTATTCAATAGCTGTGATGATGTAATACTTACCCATTTTATCTTCATTCAGGGGCCCAACAATGTCAAGAGCCCATGGTTAAAAGGGTTCCATGGCCTTGATGGATAAGACTGACTTAGGTGGGTAGGTTTAGACGTGTTCTTCTCACACAGCACGCACGTTTTGAGGAGGTCCAAGATGTCTTGACGCATATGTGGCCACCAAACCTTTTGTTTCATAATCTTCAAAGAGGTTAAATCCTTTTGATGTGACCCAGGGTTTGGTGGTAATGCAGTATGGTGTCACCTTGCTGTGTGGTGGGAAGGTAAGGTGTCTTCTAATCTGTCTCCACCTGGCAGCAGACATTGTCAGCATCCATGGTGAACTGACTTTTGTTGTCCTTCAGCTTGGAGATGGTTACTGAGTTAAGGCATTTATAACAAGTTGCTTCAGGATGCAGGTAGAGCATTGGCTAATCTGGGTCTAAACTGTTGTCCCAGTGATGTATGCTACGTAGAGCCTGGAGAGGGCATCTACTGTGACAAGTTCCTTCCCAGGCTTGTACTCAATGCACAGCTGATAGGGGGATAGACACTTGATCCAGCCTGCTTGGCAGCGTGTCAAGTGGGACTGCATGTTGAAGTACAGGAGTGACTTGTGTTCTGTCAGGACGCAGGATGGAAAGGTGGCCCCTTCCAGGTAGCAGCTCCTTTTCTTGACTCAATGCTCAATTGCCAATAGCTCCTTATTGTGTATAGGATAGTGTTGTTCTGAGTCAATAAGATTCCTGGATTTGTAGGCCATGAGAAGGAAGGCACTCTCATTGGTTTTCACTCTTAGTACACCCCCTATGACTCTGTCAGAGGCATCAGTCTTGAGTTTGTACTGGCGGTTCCTATTGGGGAATTGAAATACAGGTGCAGTTGTAAGTCTTTGCTTCAACATCTCAAAAGCTTGATATCTAGAAGGTGTTCAGTGGCAGCATTTTTTGTGTTTAAAATTTCAGTGAGGAGTGCAATTAACTCTCCACAGTTGAGGATGAACTTATGCACATATGCAATCATATCTAAGAATAAGTGCACCTGGCCCACATCAGTGAGAGGTAGCATTTTAGTGATTGCTTTATCTTGGCAGGATTGGGTTTTATTCTTTAGGCAGATCTTGGGTAGGACACCCTATCTTGAAAACATCACTTCAATTTACGCCATCTCAAAATATGCTATCTCAAATTCTTGCTATCTCAATTTTATAGTAAAAACACCATTTCAATTTACAGCATCACAGCTAAGAAAAATGTGTTTTCAAAATTTAGATTTTTTCAACTTTGAAAACCCCCCTGTCAGGGACCCAGTCTTGGGCGGCTGGCCCGCCGTTTCCGGGGGTAACTTGGGCTGGGGTTTTTGAAGGCAGGGCCCACCACAAGAGAGGGGCTAACTTTAGAAGGTAGGAAGCAGACTTCCCCACCCAAGACCACGGGCCGGCAGCCAGTATAATGGTGTCCACCACCCCTGTGAGGGTGATGTACACTATTCCAAAAAGCTTGCTGGTATGGTTGGTTGGAAGGTCAGGTGAAGAGGCTGGCATTGGTTTGGGTGTTACAGGCAGTTCCATATAGATATTTTAGGCCAGGAGATAATTGAATTTTCCTCTAAATAGTTTGGGGGTGGAGAATATCCACAGGCCTTGGTGGTTGTATCTAATAGCAGATTGGATGCAGGCTAGCGGGTCAAGTTCAAGGATTTTCTCTGGTGTATAATCCTTATATTTGGGCTTCAAGGGATAATCAGTGAAGTGAACAGGCCCAAAGGGTGCACCAGATGGACAGAAAACTGCGGGCAGTGGGGCAGGAGGGCTGGGAGATCTTGAACTGAATTGATAGACAGCAAATACAAAAAATGGCAATAGCTGTAAGAGCCAAAGTAACATAACCTTTATTTAAAAATGGCAATAAGGTTTGAGCACAGAATCTATAGGCATATATAGCATTCTGCCTCCAAACTTAGTATTTTCCATCAGGGCTTTATCAAAATATTGGGAAAAGTGCAGGCAGGCAGCCAGAGGGCCCGGGTGTGGGAGCAGCAAAATGGCACCTTGGCTGGGTGTTCTCTCATTGGTCAGAACGTCCAATTTAGTCACTCAATTTTCTTGATTCTTTGCTGTGGTCACGGGGTCGGGCCCAAAGCCTGGGTTTATCTTTGGCAGTAGGGTTTGGTTGGTTGCTTAAGAGGACTTCAAACTCATGAAATTTACTGAGGCGCCATCTCTGCTTCCATTAGGCAATTTGAGAGGCTCTTCTTTAGGCGCCACCATGGTTGAGCTAGTGCAGGTATTCTGGCTTTGGGACTTAGCAGGAGCCTCAGCTTGCAGGGGTTTGATCCCAAAAAAAACGTGGGCGGGCGGGCCCTTGGTCCATGGGCCCAGCGGCCTGCAGGAATGTAGGTTCAGGGTTCAAATCCCACCCTTTGGCCCAGGTTTCCTGGGGTAATGAATTGTCAATCCTGACACCCCCCAAAAAAAAAATCCAAAAATAAAAATAAAATAAAACATTTCTAGGCGTAAAAATGCCTCAGAATTCCAAATCTTTAATAAAAATTGGGGTTGATTAGTAGCAACAAGGTTGTATAAAGCCCAAAAGTTAAAATATACCCCAAAATAACCATTTTCATCTATTCTAACTATAAACTATAATTTAAAATAAGCATAGAATTGTACCAAATACTAAAAAAGTCAAATAATGACAAAATTAAAAGAAAAAAAGAGATAAGTTAAAATAGTGTTTATTAGAAAAGGGCTCAAAAATTGGTAGAAAGAGCAACAGAGACAGCCTGAAGATGCTCAAGCTTTCTATCCTTAGGATAGTATTCAAGAACCACCTTGCTGATTTCAGTATACTTTTTCACTGCTTTGGTCTGTTTGGGGGGTCACCCTTGGTCTTCATGCCAGTCTTGAAGATCCAGGAAGAGATGGCCTGCTGTGTTTTTAGATGCACCATTATCTTGTTGAATTTGGGCTTCTGGACCCTGACCCTTGTAGCAAACTGGATATGCCACCCTTTAAGAGAAGAGGTGGTCTTGATTAACCTGTCTTTTACCTGCATATAGTAGTTCCAGGTGACTGAGGCACCACCCTTTCTGATGTGGTGTGCTCCTTGGAAAACTCCAACACATTAAATTTCATTTAATCAATGGAAGGTGCAAAGGCTGCCTGGTTGGAAAAGATATAAAGATGGTGGAGGAGGGAGTTGTAAAAGGCATTGGTCTCCTCCTTTCTTACTAGGGCAAGGGCAACAAAGCAATTGAAAATGTCCTTGGCTTCTTTAGTGCCTTCAGAGTTGACCAGCTCATGAAGATCAGAGCACTTTTGGAGGCAGCAGCAGAGTGCCTGCTGGAAGTGGAAGTAGCATCCCTGAGGGGAGCTCTTGAAGACTCAAATGAAGGCATTTTCCTGAGCCTGTCCGAAATCTGCTACTAGATATTTGTGATAGGGAAGGCTTTCTGGCTGCTTCCTGGTTGGGGTGGCTTCCTCTGACTGGGCCTTCTTCTTGCTCCCTCTAGTTTCCTTGGGCTCTTCTTCAATGGTTGGGAGGATTTAAACCAACTTGGCCTTCAAAATTGTGAGTGCACAGACATATTTTTCCTGCTTCTTGTTCGGAAGTAAAAAGAAGACCAGGGGAAGAACCAGATTTCCCACCTGCCCGTGAATGTTCCAAAGCTGGCTAAATAGCTTTGGGCAGGTGAAGAAAGTGCCATCTGCAAGCCAGGTCTTGTAGTTAAGAAGGTTGTAAAGATCCTGTGAGGTAGCAAATCAAATAATTCTCTCATGTGTAGGTTGGCCATCATCATGGAGGAATCTCTCTTCATGGCGTGAAATTTTCTGCTCCTCAGTTAGGATCAACTGGTCAATTGATATAGCACTGACGCCTTCAGTGCTCAGAGCATACCTCTGATTGGTGAGGTATCTCTGCAATATAGTAGCGTCACCAACAGCGGCAAGTTGGGAGTTGTTCAAATTGAGGAGGGATTATTAACTACCTCAGTGGAGGTTTGGTCCCTGGTGATTGAGATGACCTGGCAAAGAAACCAGCAGATCATTTGGTACAAGGGATCAAAAGGCTTGGCACAGTCATGACCAATAGTCAGGGCCTTAAATCTGGTGAACCCATATGTAGTGAGCCTTGCAGGGCAACCAACATTATCACATTTATAGTGATGTTGGCGGATTAGCTTCTTTTCATTGTCACAGCTGAATCTGTAGCTCTTGTAAACAAAACCAGCTCCTCCTTTCTTAGTTGTTATGGGGTAGCTGGCTGGGTATGTGGTAGGCACAGAAAAGGTTCCATTTTAATTGCAGATATTGTGGACAGTGTTAAGATCCCAGAGCTCAATTTGCTCATCTGCAGGAGCACCAGGCTCAGGCTCCTCCTCCTTGTCAGGCTCTGAGGTGGGATCAGAGTGACAATTGAAGTTGAATAACTTCTATTATGGATCAGAAGGGGATTAAACAAAAGGAGAGTGAGGAGGAGTTGGGCTGGTTTCCTCAGGCTCTGGGGAAGCTGTGGGTGTCTTGGGGGGAGCTTTAGCCTTAGAAGTGTTGCAACCAAGTTTCCAGACTTGCCTGCTAACATATCTTACAATACACAGGGGGCGCTCAATGAGTTCCCCTTGATGTATCTAACAACATGGACCATCCTGATGGGAATATCAAACTTTGGGCACTTCCTCCTAATTAGAAGCACTATCAATTCAACCTGCTGATTCTGCACAAGTTATTCCTTGACTTTGAACCTTACATGGAACACACCACCCCCTTATGGCCCGGTGGCTTTCCCCATATAGTATATTAATCACAGTATTCCATAATAAACAATACCTTATTCTTATCATTCCTGTCCTTTCTATTAGACTGTTATCTTCCCTAATTCAAATACTGAATCCTCATTGGTTCAGTTGCAACAGTGGTAGTAGCAGTAGGTTCACAACCTACCTAAAGAGAAAATTCCCCCCAAGAAAGGACGGATTATGGGCTGTATGGCTACCCCCATCAATAAACCTTCCTGCCAATCCCCAAGGGGGACATCCCTGACAGGTATGTCATCTATCAAGACCAGCTAGTACTTAAAAGTGTGTATAATTGACTCTGCCTTGGGCAGCACAACACAAGTGTCACTCCTACCCCAATTGGGCCTCTCCCAGCGCATGCTCAACCTCCAGCTGGAATCCTTTGCAGGAGGTGTCAAAGGAGCTGACATCACCAGTTGGCTCCACTCTACCAAAAACTGCCTCCATATCTGTCAAGTACCTGAGCCCATGTGGGTTGCCACTGCTTTGGGCTGCCTTACGGGGCCTGCTGCAGTCTTGTTCACCAACTGGGCCAGTCAAGAAATAGAAATTACCTGGGCATTGTTCAGAGATGCTTCAAAGTCCCAATACAGTGAAACCTTTTCACCCATAGTAGTGGGAACTCCCCTCCTGGCTATTAAACAGACTGGATCTGTTCCTGAATATCTTGCTGCCGCCCCAGAAGCCATGACCAACAGGAACACCATGCTTCTTACCTTGATTGTTAATGGGCTTAAACTCCATATCTGCAAGTGGGTTCCCGTAGGTCAATGCACCTCCATTTATGACTGCTACAAGGTCATTGCAGAGACCATATATCAGGCTTCAATGGGCTTCTGCTGTTCCAATGACACACCACCCCAACCTTGTCCTTCACCTGGCAGCACTCACAACCAAGTAGGCTGTTGCCAGCCACACCAACAGGAAAATGGGGTTAAGCGCCCTGCAAGGGGGAACTCCAACTAGCCCAGATTGAAGACAAGTGAAAAGTCTGAGGGCTGTAGTTACAAGAGGCTCTACAACCCCACTTGACCCTCACTCTCAATCCCTGCTTGCAAAGAACCCCTGCAACTACAACGTTCATGAAGTTGAGGACCTTAACGTCTTTCAAGTCCATAGTGACAACCCCATACTCCAAACAAGCCACTCCCAAAATAAAGTAACTCTATCTTATCCTATCCCTTCTGTTTCCGTGGGAACACCTACAAACTATTGGTAGACACTGGGGCCAATCCCACTATGTTTGACCAGGCATTTGCCAACACTCATCAATTAGACCAAGTACCAAGCAGGTTTAAGGCAGTACAAGTGGCTGACTCCTGTAGAATAGCAATTAACCATGAGATGACACCCTTCTTAGTGATAATGGGGAACATTCAGGTTAAGCTCTCTGGGCCAATCATGGCAGGGCTCAGCCACAACGTCATTGCTGGCCTTGACTGGCTCTGTCACAACTGTCCCTAAATTGACTGGGATATGTCTATAATTACCCTCAATAGAAATGGGGTGGTTTTACAGATATATCCTGCCAAAATGAACAAGTTGCTAGACAATACCGTGTTTTTTAAAATAACAGAAACAGGCTCATATGTATTCAAGGGAGAAACTAGACTACAATCAATGCTCAGTCAAAGTTATCCATGTGGAACCACCTGCAATCCTCCCCTTGACTACTCCACCTCCACCAGCACTTGCTGCTCTCCTCAAGGAGTATAAGGACATTTTCAGTGAAACACTGGACCAACTACCCCCTCCCTGGGAGATTCAGCATGCTGTACAACTGCAAGGGTTACTTCCTAAGGCACGCCCCCTCTATTGCTTGACACCAAAAGAAGATAAAACCCTCTGCCAGCACCTTGTAGACACATTTAATAAGGGCTTTATCTGCTCCTTGCTTTTTCCATACGGGGCTGCTGTCTTCTTTGTAGCCAATAAGGACAGGCCCATTTTCTTGTTCACAGATTACTGCACCCTAAATGAGGTGATTGTTAAGAAAAAAAGAACCCCTGTTGTTCATTGACAACCTGTTTGACACACTTGCAGGTGCAAAGGTCTTTAGAAAGATTGATCTTGCCGCAGGGTACAACCAGGTCTGCATTGCACCAGGGGATGAGGCAAAGACTGCCTTCTGCACACGCTATGGGTTGTTTGAGTGCCAGGCTATGAACTTTGGAATGGCCAACACTCCTTCCACCTTTTTCATGTTAATGAATAAAGCATTTGAGGAACTGATTGGGACGTGTGCCATTGTGTACCTTGACAACATTATTGTCTTCAGTCAAGATCAAACCACACACCTCCAACACCTCTGTGCTGTCCTTGACACCCTTCAAAAAGCAGGTTGAAGGCTAAACCCTTTAAATGTGAATTCCTCAAGTTGGAGCTCTTGTTCCTTGAGCATACCATCTCTGCCTAAGGGATAAAGCCTAACCCTGCCAAAATCAAGGAAATCACAAGTATGCCACCTCCCACTGATGTGGGGTCAGGTGTGTACCTTCTTAGGCATGGTTGCCTACGTGCGCAAGTTCATCCCAAATTGTGTGGAACTTATTGCACCTCTCACCAAGCTCCTAAACGCCAAACAGCGCTTCCACTGGACCCCATGCCAGAGATCAAGCCTTTTATATGTTGAAGCAAAGACTTACAACTGCACCTGTATTAAAATTCCCCAATTGGAACCACCAATACAAACTTGAGACTGACGCCTCCTACAGAGCCATAGGGGGTGTGTTACAGGTAGAAACTGACAAGGGTGTCTTCCTCCCCGTGGCATACAAATCCAGGAAGCTCACTGACTCAGAACAACATTACCCAATCCATGACAAGGAATTGGCGGTAATTGTACACTGTGTCAAGAAGTGGCGCTGTTACTTGGAGGGGCATGTTCCCACCCTGTGTCCTGGCAGACCACAAGTTGCACCAATACTTCAACACACAGGCCACTTGAAACGCCGCCAGGAAGGCTGGGTCAAGCTTCTGTCCCCCTACCATTTGCACATCAAATACAAGCCTGGGAAGGAACTTGTCATGGCAGATGCCCTCTCTAGGCTCTATGTAGCATCCATCACCAGGGAAAAATGTTTTGGACCCAGATTGGCCAATACTTTATCTCCACCCTGAGGCAACCTAATACAAAAGCCTTAATTTGGTAACTATCTCTAAGCTGAAGAACAATCAAAGTCAATTCACACCAATGCTGGCAATGTCTGCTGCTGGGCAGAGACAGGTGAAAAGACGCCTTATATTCCCACCACACAACAAGGCAACACCATACTTCACTACCACTGCACCTTGGGTTATATCAGGTTATATAACCTCTTCAAAATAATGAAAAGTAAGGTTTGGTGGCTGTATATGCACCAAGAAATCTTTGCATCTCCTTGATGACTTGTTTGTTGTGTGAAAAGAACACATCTAAACCTGTACCCCCCAAGTCTGTCCTACCCATTAAGGCCATGGAACCCTTCAAAGTGGGCCCTTGACATTGTTAGACCTCTCCCCAAAGACAGACTTGGGAAGAAGTACATCATCACATCCATCAACTACTTCACCTGTTGCCCAGTAGCATGGGCAACCACTAATCACACTGCCACCACCATCACCTGCTTTGTTGGCAAGGGAATTGTGGCCTGCTTTGGGCAACTCAAATGCCTCATTACAGATGGTGGTCCTGAGCTTGTTGAGCATGTCATGAAGGCATACTGCACCAAGAATGCTCTTCAGCAAATAGTCACAACCCCCTATCACCTACAAGCCAATGGACATGTGGAACAATTGAATGGTTTTCTGGTCCAACTGATTACCAAACTCTCCCAGGAACATCCTAATACTGTGTGGACTGAACACTTGCCCACCACCCTGTGCATCTTGCAAGCGCAAATCAACCAGGGCACTGGGTCCAGCCCCAGCACCCTGGCCTTTTGGACGCCTGACAGCTTGGCAAGAGTAGAACAAGGGAGACTACAATCTACAGTGTCCGTAAAACCCCCTTTTTGCCTACCTCTTCTCTGAGCCAGTGGCACACCAAAGCCCAAGAAATTGAGCATAAACAAATTGAGGGAGGGACAAAACACCTCAAGGCCAGATACACTGTAGGTGACCCCATCTATGCCCTCAACCCCAATTCAGCTAAGTTAGAACCCAGCCACTTAGGGCCGTTCACAATAGCTGCAGTCTATGACAACCACACCTACCAACTTGAAGATGCCCAAGGAAACACCAAAAGACTCCACCACAATTGCTTGTTCCCCTGCCATGCCATCCCCACACAAAGGTTGTTTGTGCAGACCTTCCCAGATCACCTGCAGACTCCAATCCTGGTGTCTGACAACAAGCAGGGGGCAAGGGGGGTGTTGCAACCAAGTTTTCAGACTTGCCTGCTAATGTATCTTACAATACACAGGGGGCACTTGATGAGTTGCCCCTTGACATATCTAATAATATGAACCAATCTGGAGGCAATATTGAATGGCGGGTACTTCTTTCTAATTAGGAGCGCTACCAATTTGACCTGCTGATCCCCACACAAGTTATTCCTTGGCTTCAAACCTTACATGGAACTTCCCACTATGCCACCCACTTGTGGCTTTCCCCATATGGTATATTAATCACAATATTCCACAATAAACAATACCTTATTCTTATCATCCCTGTCCTTTCTATTGGACTGTTGTCTTCCCCAATTCAAATACTGAATCATCATTAGTTCAGTTGCAACAGCAGGCTGCTGTATAGGGGTAGTTTTGGCCTTCTTAGCCTTGGGAGGAGTGGTTTTCCCCTTGAATGCTTTAGGTGCAGCTCTGGTGGTAGGCTTGAGAGGCATCTAAAAGTGAATTAATATCAAAATATGGGAAATTTGTGGGTTGTTTTTGAAGAGAAAAATGAGAATGTTTTAAATATAAAAAGTAGTAGATATTTTACATAGAATTTGTAGAAAAAGTCTTAAAATATATAATATCAAAATTTAATGTTTGTTGTTTTGTAAAAACAACTTTTTATAAGTAATGCAAGTATGCAAAACTTTGAGTTTTGACTGGGAAATTTCAGTCAAAATGGAGTTTTTGAAGTGACATAATTGAGGTGCTTTAGCTCAAAATATAGTATTTTTGACCTTTTTTAAATTAAATTAACAAATTTCTGGTGGAGCTACCTCAACCGGGCCAAAGAGCAAAACTTGAATATTTAAAAAAGTGGCTTATACAACTGGGGTTAAAAAGTACTCAGCTTTTTAGAAGAGATCAAAAAATATAAATTTGCAAATTTTCATATGTTTTCTTACATTTTTTATTAATATGGTTTTAATGTCAATTTTTACTTTTGAGAAGTTGAAATTGAGAATTTTAGTGGGGGGATTGATATAGCGTAGCCTGGCGTCATAGGTAATTTCCCTGTATTTTCCCCTATTCATTGTGCACATCAAATCAATTAGGTGATATGAAACTTGGTGGAATTTGAAGTGACGTAAATTGTAAAATGGCGTAATCACCCCCTTCCATATTAAAATCACTATTAAAATATTTTTAAGAGAATCCTTATCAATGTATTCATGTATAATAAAGTTATAAATTACCTATAAAAAACTGGGTTTTTTACCCAGCAATGATAATCTCTAGTAGGACTATCATAGTGGCTTTATTTTAGGTTGTTCTAAGTACAGTAGTTTTTAAAAGCTATGGCAACAACCAAAAATACTTCAGATTTAAACCAAAATGATTTCAGATTTAAGCAAAATCCAACTTTCAGGTAAAAATATACACTCTGTTAACAGGGTTTATTGGTGTTTATGGGTGAAATGAGTCAACACAGCAACAAAGGGCTCACGCATAAAGCAAAACTAATCAAAATGCAATCCAAAATACATTGATCCACAAACAAAATGGTGTGAGTTGACTTTTGGTGTACATATGTTTACTATATGAATTGGTGAAAAAATACACCTAAGCAAGGTGAGTCAAAACTCAATCCAAAAATGAAACACAATAGCAACTTACTATGTAAACAAAATCACTCACTCAGTGTGTGTAATGGATTGTAATCAAGAATGATATCAAGGTATCTAAAATAAGACACAAGATCTGAAATATAAATTTTAAAAATATTGTGTTGGGTGCTTAATTTGGGGTAAAATCTGGGAAAATGGGTGGAAACTATTTTGGGTATTCTAAAAAGGGTGTTGTAAATCAGAAACAACTAATTAAGAAATAAAAAATCTATAATTGGGATATTGGGTGGGGAAAAACTCTAATTAAATGTCCATATTCAGATAAAAGCAAAAAATAAAATTAGGGAGTAACTTAATTAAAATTTATTTAATATTTTATTAAATTCTAAAAATGGAAGGAACACAACACCAGAGTACCAATGCACCCGTTGTACACTGCAGTTGCAGTTGCCCCTGTGGGTCAAAGAATAGAGTTAGTGCAACCCAAGTGCCTACTCAAGGAGGAGACGGGAGAGGAGAGTTCTATAGTGACACTGCACTGACACAGCCAGTTCAAGGAGCACAAGCTGCTAGGGTGTGGAGCATCAACCCTTGGGTCCCCAAGCTGACCCAGAAGCCCACCAAGGTCACCATCTACAAAGAAAGTTAGAAACAAGGAGGTAGAACTTACTTTAGTATGTGTTCAACGTTGTGTACCAGCAAGAGTTGATCCTGTCAGCCATGCTGGAGAAGGTGAAGCCTGTACTTGATACTAGCTACAAGCCCTACATCAGTGATGGCAATCAGGAAGAGGGCAAGGAGCCTGAGTTCTACTGAACCGATGAGGGACAGCTAGTGCTCAAAAAGGCTGCATCCTTCTACAACAAGGTACCCATGCCCTTTGTTGTGCCCAATGCCACAAGCCAATCCCCACCTATAAAAAGCCTGCCCAGAAGCGCATTGCTGACATCAAATGCATCATCCTGCTTAAGCTAGTGCGTGAATTGGGCATTTACAAGGCGGCCGCAGCCCTTGTTGGAGTGGATCCCAAGTACGCCTCCAAGACCTTCAACAAGTTCATTAACACGGGTCAAGTCCTTGCCGCAGAGAAATCCATGTGTGTTTCCACCATGCTCACCAAGGAGCACAAATGGGCAATCTGCCAGTGGATCACCCAGGAATGCCATCTTGAACTGGCAAATATACAGGCAATGGTCAAGTCCACTTTTGGGGTTGAGGCCTCAATTTCCTTTTACTACCATCTGCTCAAGGGAATGTGCTTTTCCTGGAAAAAGCTTGGGGTATCTCTGTACAATTGGAATAGCCCAACCAACATTGAGACCTGGAAAAACTACGCAGAAGCATACACTGCCCTCAAAGCCAAGGGGACAGTCAAATTTTACTATATTGACAAATTGGCATTTGCCTCATCTATGCGCAATGCATATGGCTATGTCCCCAAAGGCTCAAATGACGGGATGGCTTGGCAGTGCTGCAGTCCACGCCACAGCCTATAAAATGGTGGCTCTCCTTGGTCCAAAGGGGGTTGAGCTATACCAAATGATATTGGGTATCGCATAAAAGCAGGACCTTTCTATCATTCCTCCAATTGGTCCAGGAGCACCTGAGGCGCACAAGCCCAGGCTTCATCAACGTCATTGTGTTGGACAATGTTGGTCTCCACAAAGTGGCTGACATTCTTGAGCAATTCCCAATGATTGACACCAGCATTTCTGTGGGCCCCCAGCAATTGGCCACAACAAATTTGCGCCTTCTCTTCCTCCTGGCCTATTTGCCCTTTCTAAATCCCATTGAGGAAGTCTTTAGGTGGCTCAAGCAAGTTTTCAAGCAAGGAACCCCACCTGGGACTGAAGACCTGTTTAATTTGCTGCAGGCCAGGATCCACACCCTCCCAGCTGAGACTGTGGCCAAATTCTATGGCCACACTGATTTTTTTATCCCCACTTGTCTTTCCAAACAGCCAATCAATTAAAGACTTAGCTTGTCCGACCTTTTTATATTCTCTAATTTACTATTCAAGATTTATTAATTATTGTTTTATATTTAGATGTTCTCCAAGCCCGCAATCACATTCAGCAGGACCATCAATGAAGGTTAGTAGTTTATTTATTTATAATAATTTTTTATTGTGTCATCTAAGGTTATTGCAAACACTTGATAATGTATTACGCAAATATATTTATATCACTTTTGTTGAATAAATATAAAGATCAAATTAAAAAAAGTTAAATGTAAAGTTTAAAAATTAGAAGTAGATTTTATTGACATATATTAGTATGCTTTTATTAAGACCTTCTCTGGGATATATTTTGCAAATCTTGTTTGCTAAAATAAGACTTAAAAAAATTATTTATAATAAAAATAATATAAACTGTAATGAAATTTATTGGAAGAGAGAATTTATTAAGAGCGCCTGTAGTGATTTCTTCTGTATGTACCCACCCTGCAATGGAGGTGGTGCACAACCTTCACTGCCACACTGTGGAAAGTGGATACAACCTTATTAAATTATTCATGGCGGTTGGTAAAAGGGAGTATTGTTAGGTGAGAATGCAGGAACAGCTTCAAAGGCAGGGCTGCAAACCCATAGATTCCCGCCAGGACCAGGGCGTCTTGTATTACGTGGTTGACCGAGTCATAACCCAGGGGGACCTTCTTCCCGTCCAGGGAGAGCCTGGCCTTGTCAATTCCTAGGAGGAACCCATCAAGATCCTCCACGCTGGCGCCCATTCTGAAGTAAAAGAGATACCCCAGGTAAACCACCAGACAAAGTCTTTGCCCAGAAAAGGCTTCCATAAACTTGCACAATTTATTGAAAACTGCACTGATCTTTTTTTCATGCTTGGTCTTTGTGAAGTTCAGCTCCATGGCTGCAGGGACCCCCGTCTTGTTGGCACTCCATGCCAGCCTAAAGTCCACCAATGGATTTTTTGTTTTCTTGACGGCTGTTGCTCTGCAACAGCCAATTTTCCCACTGTGCACCCAAAGTTGTCCAGCAGGTAAGAGAGTGTGTGCTCCAAGGGGTAGCAGAAGCAAGCATCCACATGGGCCCAGCCCATCACCGGTACATTCTTGAATGAGAGCGTCATCAGGATGTCCCAAACAAGCTCAATGGAGTTTACATAGTAAACTTCATTGAGGACCACTGGGTCAATGCGGACCAATTGGGCATCTTTGTAGGCAGTAACTGCCCACTTGGATGCCCTCTCAACATTTGTAAGTTCAGCCAATGCCTCCTGCAACATTGGAAAGGACCTGTAGACCCTGTCTTCAAACTCCTGCAAGACAGGGGGGACAGATAGAGCTGTTTTTCCACGTGAGTGGCAAAATTCAAATAGAAGGTGGCAGGACAAAAGGGGCCAGGACTTGGCGGAGTTTGCTGTCTACATTTTCTAAGAAAAAAGGTAAGTTTTTTGAAAATGTTATTAATTTTGTTTTTTAGGCTACCTTCTTGATGTTTCTTCCTTGCCCACAGCCTTGGCCAGCTTGTCCATTCTTGGCGCAAGTAATTGTGCTGGCAATTCAGTGTCTATGGTTCTTGTGCGCTTTGCAGGTTTGAGATGTTCATACATCTCAGGGTTGTTGATCCAGATGGACGGCCTGGAGAGGGCAAAAGACTTAAATTGAAGGCCTTCCACAATGTGCTTCTGGACATTTAAAAGCCGTTCAATTGTTGTTTTGGGGGTGTCTGGCATCTTGGCCATGAGTGCCTTGGCAACACCTTAGCAATTTTGTCCCCTGTAAGGATGGCAGCCTTGACTTTTGCCTTGACCTTGTGGTCAATGGCTTTAATTTTGGCAATTGCCAAGTTGAGATCCTTTAAAAGCTTCTCTAATTCTCTCATTTATTTTTTACTAACCTTTTCATATGTTTTTATAGCTTTTGCCCCAATAAATTCTGTATTATTCTGATACTGTTGCCTCTTTGTTTATTCCTTTTTGTTTTCCCATTCACTACATTATCCCATATTTTTATCCATTGTTGATATTTTTTATGCTCATCTCAATATGTGTTGTTTGCTTTGCATTGGCATTGTTTCCTTAATTACCATATTATTTTTGGAGCTTTGCACAGCCCCTTGTGAAAATATTAACAACAATTTGATGATCAGCTAAATTTGAATTAGAAAATTATAGGTTAACTGTTTTAGATAAAGTTGTTACTGATCCAAATTCAAAACCTTAATGATAAACTTTAAGCCAATCAGGAGCCAAGTGATAAAGTGATTGTTGTGACATAAAGTGTCATTCAATAAATCTTTGATGCATGTGCGCTAATTAATATGATTAGCTGGATCTTTTGCTATTGTGTACCATTGTTTCTGTGGCAAGTTGTTGGTGGACTAGTGCCCAATCAGCTGACTGGGTTTCACTAGTCCACCAACAACTTGCCACAGCAACAATGGTGTACAATAGCAAAAGATCCAGCCAATCATATTAATTAGCACACATGCATCAAAGATTTATTGAATGACCATTTATGTCACAACAATCACTTTATCACTTGGCTCCTGATTGGCTTAAAGTTTATCATTTAGGTTTTGAATTTGGATCAGTAACAACTTTATCTAAAAACAGTTAACCTATAATTTTCTAATTCAAATTTAGCTGATCACCAAATTGTTGTTAATATTTTCACAAAGGGCTGTGTTTGGGTACTAAAAATAACTGTGTTCTGGATCTAGATACATGGCATTGTAAATATATGATTTTATAGAAATGAGATGAACATAAAGAATAAAGCCAACTATAAACAAAGAGAAAATGAACAATTGAAATTCAAAATAAAGATAATATAAATAGAAAATGTTTGGCAACAGGGGGTTTATTGGGGCGGGGAAGAGTGATGCCTAGGAGGCAGAATAGTGCAGGAAGGAAGACGTAAAGGCAGCGCTGGCCTGGGGGGTCTGGTATTGGGTGGGTTGGGATGAAAGGTGGGGGGGTGGCAGGGGTAGGGGTAGGAGGATTGTGTGTGATGGCCACCATATAACACTTGTCATATTCATTGTCTGTCATTGGCTGGATGGGCTGGTAGGTGGCAGTGGCATAAGGCAGGAAGTGCTTGTCCTTCTGTGATTGGTTGCCCATATTCACATGGAAGACAATTTGGGTAAACAAGTCAGCCACCATTTGGTGGCCAAAGAGAAAATTGTGGCCAAGGACCCCAAGATAGAGGACTTTGAAAGCTTGAGGGTGGTGCTCTTGTAGTTTATCTCTAATCTTAAAGAAGACAACATCAGCCAAATAGATGTCTGCGTGGCCAGCTGGGTACACGGAGGCCTGGTGCCCGCGTTGCTTAATGGCCTCAAGGGCGGTGGAGCTACCCTCCATCTGGTGGCTCAAGAAAACCTGATGCTTTGAATTTGAGCCTTCCCAGGAGTTGAGTAATCCACCAAGGATGTGGCTGTACTTGTAGCCATCATTAAAATCTGGGTTTGTCTGATAGTAGACAAAACCCTTGGCTAAAACAGCCAGAAATGCACCAATAAATGTCCCCTTCTTGACCTTCTTCCTTCTATTCTTGGCAGCAGCTTTTCCTTGCTCACTAAAATTGTCAAACACAATCAATAACTTGTAGTAGAAGATAAACATGATGTCATCTGATAGACTAGTCAAGCATTGTACCAGGGTTGATTCAATGTCTATATCATATGGTGAATCCTTGGTGCCATCCCATTGGTTGTCAGCAACATTGGTAAGGACCCAAATAGAAGCTACCTTTCTGTGCATCCAGAGCTGCACCATGCGCTCAGAGACCCATATGTTATGGTGCGCAAGCTGTTTGCAGACCTGGGTTAGGGGAAGCTTGGGGTCCTTCTGGAGGAGATCAAGCATTATTGGGTATGCCTCATTGATTTGGGACTTGGGGGCCTTCTTTGGCTTCTTTGCTGTCCCAATCAGATTCCCCTTATTCATTAAGTTATTGAATTCCCGCATTATTGTGGCTCAGGTGAATTGCAACTGGGCGGCAATCTGGTCCCAGGACAGACCCTGTAGGTTTAGTGCCACAATTTCCTGGAGAATTTGGGTGGTGATTATTTGTTATTTGGGGCGCTGGGCCACAGGAGCTGAAGCCTGATTGGCTGTAGGGGGGCAGGTTGGCTAGCGTCAGGAAGTTGTTCCAAATCAAGGTTACCATCCTGATTTATTGGTTGACAGGCAGCTTGTGTGGGGGTGGGTACGGGATCAGGGGCAGAGCTAGACGCTAAGTGACTACTCAAACAAGTCAAAGCCATACAGGTCAGGGGTCAGTAACAGGTCAGCTTCCTTGTTACCTGCCTCAAAGGATTGGGTATAAACAGGTGCCTCCACGCCCTGAGCCTCACCTCCATTGAAGCTGGCTTTGCTGCTGGCGCCTTTGAAGATGTTGCTGTTGAAAACCACATTGAAAAAAAACCTAGGATAAAATCACTAAAATTAGAAATTTTAAAATTTAATGATTTATTTTTATTGTAATCTTGAGTCCATATTTGGGAGGTTCTCAAAACCATTCCATACAAATCAGGATCCATGAAAATGAATAAAATGCCTCTGTTCCTAAATTAGATAGCTGTTGATTGGCTGTTAAACTGTTATATTTCTATTTTAGGCTGCTCATACTATACATCTTGTGTGAGTTCATTTTGTTTTGTGCTTGTGGAATCTTGCTTCTAGATGGCTCAAATTTTGCTTCATTTTAGTCCTTCTGTTGGTGCCTCATATGAATCCTGATTGGATTATGATATACTCCAGAACAGCATCCATCCATTTCACTTGTTGTGGCAGTTCATTTTGTTGTGGTTTGAACTACACTGCTTGATGTTTGATATAATTTTGTATAATGGGCTAGTGAAATTTTGTTTTTTGTTTGACAGTTCATTTATTAACTGAAATTTTATAAATTAATTGAATCCTGAATCTTCCACAACTTGGATTTTGTTCAAATCTGAAATCATTTTGTTTAAATCTGAAGTATTTTTGATTGTTGCCATAGCTTTTAAAACTACTGTATAAGTGTCTTGGATTAATACTATAGGAACACCTTCTGGTACTGTACAACAGTCTTTATTTTAGTTTGGGGATAAGCTTATTTTAGTTAAAGATAAATAGTGTGATTCAAAATGATATAAAATTGAGATGGCGTAAACACACCCCACACTAAGTGATTTCATATGTAAATAAAGTTAGCAAAATAAGATTTAATTAATCTGACTTTAAATGTCAAAATTGAGATAGCGTAAATTCAAGTTGCTGCATTATAAAAGTATATGTAAATTTTAACTATTTTATATATTTTATTTTTTTGTGATTCAAAATCACTAACGCAAAAAACTTCATCTCAAATTAAATTTTGATATGGCATAAATTGAAGTGCTGTTTTTGAGATGATGTGTTCTACCAGATATTGCATGCCCAAGGAATAGCAACTCCAACCTGAGTAATTTGCACTTTGAGTGGTTTGCCTTCAACTGGTGCTTACAGAGGATGTCTAACATGGCGCAAAGATGCTGGAGATATGTAGTTTGGCCTTGACTAAACACCACAATATCATCAAGGTACACTGCAACACACTTGCCAATCAACTCTTCAAAAGCCTTATTCATAAGCATGGCAAAGGTGGAGGGAGTGTTGTTCATACTGAAATTCATGATCTGACACTCAAACAATCCATAGCGTGTGCAGAAGGCAGTTTTTAACTCATCCCCTGGTGCAATGCAGACCTGGTTATACCTCATGTTGTATTGATCTTACTGAATATCTTTTCATTTGTGAGTGTGTCAAACAGGCCATCAATCAACGGCAGGGGATATTTGTTTTTAATATTAACCTTGTTTAGGGCACATTAATTGGTAACTAGACAGAGTGACCTGTCCTTCTTTGTGATTAAGAAGACAGCAGCCCTGTATGGTGATAGTGATGGTCAGATGAAACCCTTGTCTAAGGTGTCCACAAGGTGCTTTTGGAGTGTTTTGTCCTCCTTGGGCATCATGTCATGAATGGCATTTCTCTCAAAAGAAGTGATAAACTCCAACTAAGAGAATCAAACTTGGGATCAGGCTCTGATGGGTTTGGGGATCCTGCAGACCCTTGGGCTGACTGCCCGTGTTTTTCATGGCTAGCTGGTGAGAGAGCTGGAACAGGCAGCAATTTGAATCTGATTAATCAAGGGAATTTTCAGTCCTGCCTGGCCACAAATTTGTAGAGTGAAGAAGAGCGTCATAGGCTGGTGATTAATCCAGAACAATCTAGATTGCTGGAAGCACTGAACCAGCATGGTGTCACCCCTGTCATAGCTGACAGGCCTTCCAAAAAGGGGATTACTGCTCAGCATGAAGAGTCAAAGTCCAAAGTGATTTCAAATGATTGTCTGGAAGTTTGGGCTGCCTGGCCATGTGACCTCCAGCCAAACAGTGACTCAGAAGTTATCTCATAAGATGCGCAATTCATGGGGAAAAGATTGACCTGGTTTATAGTTTCTGAAGGTCTCTTAATCCAGGATGGCAGAAATGCCAGTAGCAATGATGAAGCCATGAAGATGTTATCTTCAGACCGTCAGATGGAGGTCATTTCAACAAAGAAAATGACAGATCAGAGGGTTCAGAATAGGGCCAGAACTCTCAGGCCGGAAGAGACTGAGCAACTCAGATATCAGGTGATGGTTTAATCCAAACTTAGCATTTTGAATGATATTTAAAGTCTGTGAAGTCTTGTTAAAATGGCATTGCCATTCTGAAATAAATAAGATTATGGGACCTTGGTTCTATCATTTTATTCCTTATTTAATCTTGGTTGTTTTCTACTTCACTACTGTTTTAGCAGATAATCCTGGCCTGACAGTCCACATTCTTGAGGAAGTTCACAAAGCCTGGCCTGTGTTTTATTGTCTTCCTGGATCACCCTTTGGCCTTATGCATTTCTCTGAATACCCTCTTAAGCCAGAATAAAAGGAGTTTACCTTGGACAATATCCTCTTCTTTAACCGCCTGGCTCAAAAGAAAACTCCACAAACAGTCTATCACAAGAGAGCCTGATACAAGCACCCAGCTTTCATATTCCATGAGAAGTAAAATTATTTGCCTGCCTATCAGACATATATATAATCACCCTCAACACCTAAAACTGACCGCCTGCCCCCCAGCCCATATCTGTCTCCTCCTGCAGCTAGTTGATATACAGGTATAGCCTACATTAACTTGGCTGAGTCAGTTGACACCATAGTGCCCATCACTGGACCTTATGCTTTGGTAGGCCAATCAGCATCTTATCTCATCAAGTTAGCACCCCTCCTATGATGGGCTCTTCCCTCCTCCCAACAGAGAAAGTTGGCAGCCAAGGCAAACGGAACCCCCACTGGGATGTGGTATCCTGACACATCAGACAATAAAGTGGGTGCTTGTTGCAAATGTGCTAATTAATGATGGATTTGATGGACATTAAGTTTGAAGTCAGATCTGAAATCAAGTACACATTAGGCAGCTGTGCAATTGATTGAGCAAGAACTAGTGGACACCAGAGCATTCTGTATTCCATTTTAATTTCCTTGGGAATTGGGTCATTTGAAGGTTTTATTTAGGCATAATCAACAAGGCATCCAATTCTGGAATTGGAGCCCACACTTGGCGCTTAAGTCTGAAAGAATAAATAGAGGTGGCATCAATAATTCAATTTCCCAATCAATCCTTACTTCTGAACTTAAAATTAATAGCTAATATTGATACTGATGCTAACATTAGTATTGACACCAAACCTGGCAATATTTTCCCATTCCCCCAATTTCTCACCCCACTACATATACTTGGTAATATTAATATATATAAAAGTGAGTATGTCTGTCTGTAATTTCACCTCAAGTGGGCTCAAGTCATAAGAGATTTGACTGAATTGATTTTTCTGTAAATTTATTTTTAAAAGTTGACAATCAAGCCAAAAGCTCAATTTGGCTCATCCTTACATTCAATCCCATACATGTATCTTTGAAAGTACATAGATTGAATTCAGTAGAGTGTGGTCTAAATTATGTTGAATCAAAATATAAGCCACACAAACTTTAATAAAGTTGTATTTAATTACTTGATTTTTAAATTAGTGGCTAACCCCATTCAACCATATCAAAGTGGCTTATCTGTATAGATTACCTGGCTCTAGAATGGGTCAATTAAAATTAGAGAACAAGCAGCAATTGTTTAAGATCTTTTTATCTGATTGGATACTTAAACTATGCTGAGGATTGAATTGACTGATGAAAAGAGAGCTTGAACAATTAAAAACAACACATTTATGATTACAAATATAAATATTGGTTTAAAGTAAGAGATGGTTGGCTTGGACATTTATAATTTATCTATTCCAAAGTAAAGTAATAGAAAATTCCATTTGGATGCATCACCTAATCCAAGTGGCTGCATATTGTTTCAGAGTAAACCTTTCTTGAAACAGCTTCATCCCAAAAGAACATCAGTGGAGTAAACTAGCTATGATAAAATTATGGTTCAATATAATGATATTCATAAAATTTAGAGGATTTAGATCAATTTTTCAGATGATTCAGATCAAAATGGTACCAAAAATGATAGCTCTAGATGCTCTAGATGCTGAGATATATAGTTAAGTGCTGGCATCAGGTTCACATCATAATCAAAGGCTCAGACTTGATTTTCTATTATCTAAATTTACTTTTAATACACACTAAAAAACTAAAATCAATCTATCTCAGTGAATACTAAGTCAATTTCAATAGTCAATATCTTATTTTAAAGCTGCAGATCAGCTCTACACTTTTAAAGAATTTAAAAACCAAATATTAAATTTAAAATCATTTGTTTAGCTTTACTAAACTTAATAGTGATACTACACTTATTTAGGTTTAGTTTTTATTTATGCTTGGAATAGGCAACAGCGCCCATGTTGACAATAATAATATCAACAGTGGCCATGTTGACACTTTGTCAACATGGCCACTGTCAACTCAAAACTCTAAATCTCCTATGTTTTTTTTGCTAGTTGCGCTAGCTTAATTCTTTTTTTTAAAGCGTTCAGGGGTGCAAACCCAGAAAACACAACAAAATTGTGGCCATCTTGACACAATTTAATATTAAGCTTAATAAAAAACTTAATTTAACCAGATTTTTCCTTTACTTTTACTTATAAAAATTATTTTATTTTTTTATTTGTTTTCACAACGTAAAAGTGTCAACGTCAACACTTTTTAAGCCAAACTTATTTTTAATAACAAAACTGAAGCATCTACAGTAAAAAAATAAGTGTGCATTTAAAAATGTTTTTTTATTGAATTATTATATTGAAAAAGACAGTGTGCATACATTTGATTGTTGGAAGGTTCATGTTATAAGTATTTATGTGGTACTTATTACGGCTTTGATATATTAAGTCGATTGGTGGCTAACAGCAATCCAATAATTTAAGCGTGACTTACTATGTAAGTTACTATAGAATTTATTATTAAAAATAATGTTAACACTTGTAAATGTTGTTTATTTGCTTGTGATCATCTCCCAGGGTGGAGTTAAGCAACTTAGAGTGGCGCAATTAAGCCTAGATTAATATGCCACCTCATATAAAGAATGTTGTAAGTGATGTTGTCGACACTTTACCCTTTTCAATACTGAATACAACTTTCTTCACAACTTCACATATACGCAATGGTAAAATATCATATTACCACTACCCAAATATTATTTTTAATAAAATAATAAAGAACCTTGATACTTTTTTTACTTATTTTTATATGTTTTTTTAAATTTTTATATGTGAACAAAAACACACAGAAAACGGTTAATTTTTGCTAGCCCGCATAAATTTTATTAAGCGTACTATGAAAAAACATAGTAAATTTTCAAAAAAATGTCAGCAGTGAAAATGTTGTCAAAAATAATGTCTGCAATTTTTGTAATTGACAGTGAGAATTCAGCTTTTTTTACTAATTGTCACTCATAATGTTGACGCTTTTCAGTTCTCACATATAAAACTAAATGTTTTACATAATAAAAACTTCTCATTTTTTGATATTTTGTATTTTTGACTGTTGCTCTTTCATATTTTTTAATTTTTAAAATAAAATCTATATATAAATATAATACTTTTGCATATTTCTCTTAACTTTTAACTTGTTATTTATAACTTTAATAAAATAAGAACTATACAAGTATTTTTTAACTTTTACATGCCAATAAAAACCATATAAGATTTACTTTTTATATATTATGCTTTTTAAGCTGTTTTTTTTTGTTTTTTTAAATACATTGCTTTATTTTAAACACTTTTACTTATTTTTTAGGACAAGAACACCTCTAAGCAGCCCAAAGGAACCAAGAGTCCCTCTAAGCCCAACAAAGCCACCAAGAAGAAGCCTGTCTCATCAAAGAAGGCCACCCCCAAACCATCCCCAAAGCCCTCCCCTGAGCCCTCTCCTGAGAAGAGCCCTGCTCACTCCACTGGGGGAGAGGAAACTGATGGCTCTCTTACAGAGCACAGTTTCTACAACTTGGCTTCTGACAAGGAGCCAACTAAGAAGAAGCAGCAAGGCAAAAAGACCCCTCCCAAAGATAAGTCTCCTGCACATGAGGAGCACCACAATAACCCCCTTTTGCTTCCCCACCCCCGCCAAACTCCCCCCCTTCAAGCTCATCTGGGGCTGACTCAAAGCCCTGCCCCAATTACTTCCCTGGCTTCTGCCATGCTCCTGCTGACCCTTGGGACCCTCTGTTGGCCCACAACATCTGCAACGTTGACAGCAAATTCAAGGTTCCCTCTTCCTTGCCCAAATACTTCCCAATCATGAGTGTAAAGGGTGCACCGGCCATGGTAGCCAATGGGTATATCTTCTGCTTGCAACAATGCCAACCGGGGAATCAAGATCTGCTATTACACCTGTGAGGACCGCTCCTACCCAGTGCGGCTCAACACTGAGCGCTGGGACCTGGTCCAAACCATCAAGGGTGAGCATACCTGCATCATGCCCAACACTACCATCTCCTGCCTTCTCAAATGGTACCTTGTGCAGATTATTCTCACCTCCAAAGACCTTTCTGCCACCCAGCTGGCTGTGCTTGCTTGCAAGTACCTGTCCTCTACCAACCTCAAGAGGGTCCCTACCCACACCCAGTTGGTCAAGTTTGTGAGTGATAGGCGTCAAGCCTCCAATCCCCTGGCCAAGAGTGCCACCAGTATCAAGGACCTTATCCTCACAGATGCCCTCAAGAAGACAGAGGATGGTGAGATGTTCCTGCTCCATGACAATGGGCAGAAAGTGGAGGATAGGATTATAGCCTATGCCACAACCCAAAACCTGGAGCAGCTGAATACTGCTACCACCTGGCTGTGCAACAGCACATTTGCTACTTGCTCCTCTCTCTTCAAGCAGCTTTGGGTCCTGTATGAGCAGTTTAATGACCAGGTCATCCCCCTTGTGTTCTTTCTCCTTCCTAGTGCCAAGACTGAAGTCTGCAACAGAGCCTTCAAGTTTGTCCGGGATGCTTTGAGCTCCCTTCCCACCAACCAGCTCCCCCCTCACACCCACACCACAAGGGCCAATCCCTCCTCTGCTGAGAAGGATGAGGCAACCATAGCCGTTGTGCAGCTAGCTCATGCGCACTCACTTGGGCCAAAGGTTATCATAATGGACTTTGAGCAGGCTCAGTTCAGAGCCTTCCAGTTCACCTTCAATGGAGAAGTTCAGGGCTGCTTCTTCCATATTAGGCAGGCCCTTGTCAAGAATCTCAAGAGTGAGAAAGACCTTTTTGACAAGTATCTTAACAATGGTAAGGGGAAGTGCTGCTTTTCCCTGAATCAGTTTTCTGCCTTGGTTTTTGTGTGCCCAGAGCATACTGGGCTTGGCTTTGAGGCCCTCCTGGAGGATGCTTATGTGAAGAAGCACTCCACCATCTTCAAAGGCTACCTGGATTACTTTGAGCGGCAATGGGTGGACAAGAAGGTGACTGCCAGGAGAGGTAAGAGCGGGGCCACTGCCCCTTGGAACTGTCAAGGCTCCTGCCTCAAGGGGGAGATAAAGACCACCTCTAGCCTTGAGGTTTGGCATGAGCACCTGAAGGTGAAGTTTGGGACCAACCCCAAGTACAACAAATTCTTCTCCAAGCTACAAGAGGAGCAGGCCTGGAATGTCTTCAAGTTCTGTAACCTGGCCAGCCAGGTGGCCCCCAAGAAGAGGAAGTTCAAGGAGCAATACTACCAGGAGGACGTGCAGAAGGTGGTCAAGAAAAAGTATAAGGTGGCAGAAATCAAAAAATACCTTGAGGATGTTGCAACTGCTCTTGCCGGTGGCTTTAATTAACCAAATAAACTTTGCTTTGCTTTGCCTATATATTTTTTACTTTTAAATTTGAATGTTTCCTTTTTTGGATAGTATTAATCTTTCTAAGTTTAAATGGTAAGTTTCAGATACAGTTTCAATGTGGTTTTGTAAGAAATATCTTATATATTGTTAATTTATCGTTAAGGTATGAGATATTTTCAGTTGTGCTTATAAAAAGTATAATAAATTAAATATAGAGTTTTTTTATATTTTTTATTTATTATGATATATAAAATATCTTTATTTTTGGTTCATTGGAATTTTAATTTTTATGGGAATAAAAAATAATTTTATAATAAAGAGTGTGTTTTACATAGTAAATTGAAAAATAGTTGCTTATATCTCCTTATTCTTATTACTTGTGGTATTTTTTATTGCATTTTTAAGCTCTCTGGGGTCATTTTAGTATAATAATGTATTTTAAAATGGTTTTTTATATTAAAAATGTTTAGGGTAAAGTGTTTTGTTAATTAAAAAAGTGTCAACATCCAGGAAACAATATTTAGTAAAACCGGGTCGTCACTTTACTATAGTGTTGACATTAAAAGTGTTGACATGGCCACTGTCAACATTTTTAGTGTCAACATGGGCGCTGTTGCCCTTGGAATATACAATTTTAAATTTAAATTTAAATAAATATAATTGAAAGAATCTTTTAGTAAAGCAACTAAATAAAAAATAATTAAGCATGTGATAAGTAATCCAAGCCTAAAAATACAACTAAATGTATTCAATTGATTTATTAAGTTCAACTTTAATTCTGTCCTTGGATGGGGCAATTACTTAGTATTAAAATAAAGACAACTTTTTACCCCAATCTATTGTTCACTCTCATTTGTATTTACTACCCTGCTATCAGGTATATTAATTAAACTGTTACAATTCTAACTCTTATTCAGTATATCTTCAGTCTGAATATACAACAGTGTGCTTTTGGCAGCAACCCTTGCAGTTGTACAGTATGTTGTATTTCCCAAGGAAGAGGCAATCAATCCAAAGTTTTTCTGGAGAAGTCCTTAAATTTCTTTATGAGTGCTACTAATGCTGGTGGGGGATTTTGTCCAAGGGGGAGGTATAGAAGGTTCAGAGCAAATGACTTCAACTGAACACTAATTGAAATTGAGCTTTCTCCTCTTGAAGTCATAGGAGCTGGTTTCTGTTATGTGTATAAAGACAGTGTTGTGGAAAAGATTATTCATTTTGACAGGTAAATTTGTAAGCCTACCCTTTTCCTATTGAGGGTGATAACCAAAGTATCCCAATTGATATAGGGATGTTTTTGGCATAGCCAGTCAAGTCTAGCTATGACGTTGTGTCTGAGCCCAACTATTATAGGACCAGAGAGCCTGACCTAGAGATTCCCCATTCTTACTGAAAAGGGAACAGTCTCATGGATGATGGTTACTCTTAAGGAGTTGGCCACACGTACTACCTTGAAACAGCTGGAAACTTGGTCTAACTGTTGGGAGTCCGCAAATTCTTGGTTGGCCATGGTGTGATTGGCCCCAGTATCTACCAGGAGTCTGTGAGTGTTTCCAAAGAAGCAAAAGGGGTAGGCCAAGTGAGTGATTTTATTTGATGAATGACTGGCTTGGAGGGCAGGGTTATCACTGTGTACTTGGAATACTTCTAGGGTTCTTGCTTCATGTACATTATATTCACTGGGATTTTTAGCAAGGAGAGGTTGGGGGTGTAGTTCAAGGAGAGTTTTAGAGCCTCTTGCATCTACAGCCCCCAGGCTTTTCCTGATTCTTCAATTTTTTCCAGAAGAAGCTCTTTCTTATGAGGGTGCTTATTTACATTCTCCTGCTGACAGGACTGGCAGCAGCCTACTTAATTGTGAGCACTGCCAGGTGTGGGGCAAGGTTGAGGGGGTGCATCATTAGATCTGCAGAAGCCCATTGTGGCTTGGTTGTTTGTTTCTATAATGGCCTTGTTGCAATCATCAATGGAGGTACAGCGCCCTACGGGCACTCATTTGCAGATATAGGGTTTCAACATATTGATGCTAAAGGTGAGAAGCATGGAGTTTCCATTTGTAATGGCTTCTGAGGTGGCAGAAAGTGCTTATTGCCAAACATTAAGATACTTGGGAACACTTCCTTTTTATTTGGTGGTAAGCAAGGGGTTCCTTCCTACAATGGGTGAAAAGGTTTCACTGTAGCAGGACTTGGTGGCGTTCCTGAAGGCCGCCCATAAGGCTTTGTGTTCTTGACTAGCCTAGTTAGTAAACCATATTGCGGCAGGTCCAGTGAGATGTCCTGACGCAGTGGCAACCCACATGAGCTCAGAAACTTGACAGATGTTGAGGCAGGTTTCTGTGGAGTGCAGCCAACTTACTATGTTGGCCCCTTTCACATCACCCATGAAGGATTCCAGTTGTAGGTTTAGCATGCGCTGTGATAGATCTGAATGGGGAAGGGTGACACTAATGTCATACTTTCCCAGGAGGAGTCAGTTTTAAAAGCTGGTGAGAACTAACTGGTCCTGGTATACAATGTAACCCCTGGAGATGTCCCCATCAGGGATGAGGAGGAAGGTCTCTTGGTTAGATGTAGCCATACGGCCAGCACTTTGTCCTTTCTTGGGGTGAATTTACTTATAGGTATGTTGTTAATCAAACCTACTGCTGCTACCACTGTTGCAAATCAATCAATAATAGCTCAGTATTTAGATTAGGGAATACAACAGTCCAAATAAAAAGGACAATAATAGAAGTAATATGTAGTTTATTTGAGAATAGCGTAATTAATATACTATATCAAGAAGCCACAAGTTCACCTGGAGGTGGCACAGTAGCAGGTTCAACATGAGCTTTGGGTTGGGAATATCTTGAGCAAGGGATCATCATTTCAAATTGGCAGCACTTCTAATTAGGAAAAAGTGCCCGCAATTTGACATTGCACTCAGTCTGGTTCATACTGTTAGTCACATCACGGGGCAACTCATTGAGCACCTCCTGTGTATTGTGAGATACATTAGTAGGCAAGGGGATGGTCTTGGTTGCAACACATATTCAATAACTCACATAATTTATTGTAGATGGAACTAATCTTCTTTTTTTGGTGGGGGGTTGTAGTTTTTTTATGATCAGCAGTAGGCTGGTCTTGTTGGTTTACCAGAAGGTCCCAAAGTCTCCAAAGACGCCCACAACACATAAAATGATGGCAGATAAACTATTGATAAAGTCAATTTTTTGAAACTGTCTATTAAGTACAATATTGTATACTCAGGCATAAAACAAAACTTGACTTTTTCTTGTCCTCTCTCTATTTCTGGTGTTAAGTATATACTTCTTGAAAGTATATGAAACAAGATAAAGGGGAAAACTGAGAAGAGAATGATACTTTATAGGTATAAATATTGGGGGTTATATAGTATCATGGGAAGTCACATGCTGTCCATGTAAGTCATGTGAGTCATGGGGCTTGTCCAATTAATGTTGCATTTAGGGCTCAAAAGGTTTGATCCCCATAATAGATGGGCAGCTGATAAGAGTGCCACCAACTTAATGATTAATTAGGGAATCACTCAAGGAATTACTTCCCCAAGAGAGATTAATTGCATATGTTGCAACACTAGTATCTTTTGATATGTCATGGCTCTAATGAAGACCTAAACAATGAGGATGAAGGTCTTTTGGAAATTTGGGGGAAAGTAGTTGAGGTGGATCTTTGGGGCCATTACCAGAGCTTCAATATGCCATTTTTTGAGTCTTATTGTGTTGATTAAAGTTTGCTGAGTTTATTTCTATTTATTTGGTAAGTGTTTGTTGAGTTTATACTTCTGTAAAGTATAATAAACAAAATAAAGGGGAAGATTAAGAGGAGAATGATACTTTATTAGATATTAATATAGGATATTATAGAGTATCATGACAAGCCACATGCCATCCATGTACGTCATGGAGATCATGGGGCTTATCTGAGTAATGTTCCTCTTGAGTCACGAGGCTTAATCAAGTTGTGTTCCATGTTAGGACCTGGATTGAGTGGTCCCTGTCATAGATGGTTAACTGATAATGGTGCCACCAGTTTATTGACTGGGCGGTGAACCACTTGGTGAGCTGCTTGGTGATTTACTTGGGGCGTTAATTCCCCAAGAGGGAATAATTGAAGATGTTGTGACATCTCCCCCTGGGGTGCTGGAAGGTGGAGCCTTGGGAATTTTCTTGAGGGTATCTGGTATACAGGCTTGATATTGATCCAGTTTGGCGTTGTTGTGAATACTGCTATTCACCATGTTTCAATTTTGCCTTTGGTGGGCCATTTCAAAGACAAATCTCTTGCTTTTGCTTTTGCCTCTCAAAATGAGTTGATGACTGAATTAGGAAGTACAATTGTTCAGTTTCTTGATCCTGCACAACTCACTTGCCCCACTCATGCTGGTGGTGAGTGATCCTTCTGTCCTGGTAGTGTTTTGTGGTATTTCTAACCACTATATATTACATTTCTTATTCACCAATAAAATCTAAGTCCTATTCACATTTTTGTCTTTGTGTCTTCTGTCTTTCTGCACCTCTCTATAGCCACAACTAGTAGAGATTATTCTTCCAGGGCCTGCAAGGTAAACGCATAGCCTTCCCTGTCATCTAACCAAGACTTAGTACAAATTCAATCCTAAGGTTATGATTTCCTGTTGTGTGTCTGTGCCACGCCTCAGAACACGACAAAAATGGTGCTCACCACAGGGGCTGTAAGCCCCTTAGTTATCCCTTTTACATCCATGTTTTCAGGTTCTTTGCCTCCGCCTATACAAGAGCCAACTTCACCTGAAATTACTAGCCCTCCAATTGAGGAAGATATTGCCAACCTGCCTATTGTCCCTACTGTAATGAACCTCGGGAACGGTACCTGCCTAGTTGCTTACCCCATGGGTACCCCTGACTTAGAACAAGTCATGTTGGTAACCCTTGGGATAGCCCGTGAAGAAACCATCCCTTGCCTTCAGCTGCAGTTCAGTCAGGCTGAATACTACAAATTAATTGTGGCTCCTCAAATTCCACAACATCTCCTCTCAGCAGCTGGCTCCACTGAGCACTTACTATTGTCCTTTGTGCAGCCTGCCTTGGCCCACCATCAAATGGTGTTGGGGCTCCACATCCAAGAAATCTCGTCTCTACAAGCGGCATTTACTCATCACTGGGACCAGTTTTCTGCCTACCAACAGTGGATTCATTACCTGTTTTCCTTGGTATCTGGCAATCAGTGCAACTCTGTTACCTCTAAGACCTGTTTGATTTGTTTCTATCAAAAAAATGCGCCAGTCCATCCCTGAATACATGAGAGAGCGTCTACGGAAATTTCACCAGCTAGAACAACCCTGGAAAACTCAAGTAGATTCCACCTTAAACGCTTATCTCACCAACTTCAAACAACTTGTGCAACAGCTCAATGCATTCAGCATGTATTCCTTTGAGCAACTATAGAATGTAGTGGACTTTGATGTTAACAGCCTTAATGAACTCAGTGCAGCGTTTGATCAAGAAAGAGCTGCCACCGCTGCTGCTATAGCCAAACTCCAGAGTCAAGTAAATGAATTAGCTACATCCAAGCCAGATGTTCCTGCCCTCTCCCCCTTCTGATGATTTGGAAGATTGAGAGCAAAGAATATAGGACGCTATTTGAGAGCTACGTACAACTACTTGCAGTCAAGGACGTCCTGCTGAGGCTCCTCAACCTGACCCCCAGGTGCTTGAATTGACTGCTCAAGTTGCAGAGCTACAGAAAGAACTTGACGCCCTATATGAAATGATGGCAACTGCTGCTAGTCCAGTTGGGGTTATCAATGAAGATGTTTGCTGCCCTGGCTTACCAGGAGCTCCTCAAATCCAATGCGCTAGGGAACTAATTGCCCTAGCTAACAAGGTGGATCAATTGAAGTGGGACCATACTGAACTGGATAGAGACGTACAAGAGATGAATGATGTGATTGACTCTGTGAATGATATATTCGCCCCTTGCCTCTCAGTGGGGCCATCCCTTACTTCTTGACTGGCTGAGCTCTCCACAATAGTGACCATCCAAGGTCAACATTTAGATTCTACTGCACAACAGACCACTCAAGCTGTCAATACTGGGTGCCCGTGCTGTTGAGACCCTGACTACCCTTGAAGAGAGTGTTTTTCAGCTATGGGATAGACAGCCCCCCTCTGAATCCAAGGCAGAGTTTTCCCTGCATATAAACGTACTCAATAGCAACAATGGTGGCCCAACTCCTGAAGCACACTTCAAGCCTACCTTTAATCAAGTCTTCAATCCCAAAACCTCAATCATTGCAGCTTTCCTAACTATCTACAAAACTGCCATGAGACAAGCTTCAGATAAAGTTAAGAAAGAACATATTCTGACCTGTCTACATCTGACTTTCCAGGAGGTGGTGGTGCCTGAGCTGCCCACCATTGAGACGTTGGAAGATATGAAGCAGCTTCTGATTGACAAGTTTGGTGGTGACTTTAGCCTGGAAGTAAAGAAGGACGCCTTCATGCATACTGCTTTCAAGCCTAAAGAGACGCTAGCTGAGTTTGCAGACAGATTCTACATGGAAGGACAGCAACTGATAACAAGCAGACAATTGATAGCCCATGAAGCTTACATGGCTTGTGCTCAAGCCTTCAAAGTTAACCAACTTCTGTGCCTTCACTTCAAAGCTCATAAGGCTATGCTTTCCTCCATGAAGAGCATAAAGACGCTGTTGCAGGATATGCACCTTACCCATTCTGGAGCAGTTGTTAGGGAAGGTCAAGCTACTTCTAACTCTGGTTCATCTTCCTGTGGTCCTCACATTCTTACCATGCACTTTCAAAATCCTCCTTGACGCCAAGGTTGCCGCAACTGTGGTCAGATAGGTCATTATTCTTGAATCTGCATCAACCCTCGGGTTGAAGGGGCTGATCCAAAAGAGCAGGCAGGAAAAGAAAAGTCAACCAAGAGGCAGAGACGCTCTCAGTTGACAATTCTTCCCAGTCTCTTTCAATCCCTCCCTCTATATCTGACGCCAAGCCTGCTGATAATGAGGCTCCTCCTATCCTCCTCTTGTTTCACAATATCTCTGACGGCTCTGACCTGGATGACTCTGATGCTGACAACACCAATGCATATGGGTACTCTGCCCTGGCTGTTCCTGAAACCATTACAGTCCCCTATAAGTTGTAATCAGGAAAGACAACAACTACCGCTAAGCCTTTGCCTGAAGCCAAAGAAGTTGTCTCTTGCCCTTACCTCACTCAAGCTAAGAGGTCCCCTGTGCTAGTAGAGTTGTCAGAAGAAGCTGCCAAGGTTGCTGATGCTGCCTTCAAGAATGTATCTGTTTTGCTACCTCTCCAGACTGTTTATAAGGAGCTCCCAAGATTAAGATGAATGATTGAGAAGTGGGATAAGGAATTAGCCAAGGCTCAGGATATCTTGGCTGTCCTTCCACCCTTTAGTTGCACTACCACTTGAGTAGAGATATCCATTCAAAAAGTGAAGATCAAGGCTTTTCTAGACACTGGCTTGCCAGTCAATGTTGTCTCCTCCAAGCTTGTGAAGAAACTCAAACTTTCCCCTGACCTTAAGTATCACCAGTTGTATGGCATGTCTGGACTGTCTATGACCCGTTCCATAGGGACATACTCTGCACTACCCATGCGGTTTGGCAAGCTTCTCCTAGCTGTGCCAGCAGTTGTCTTGGAAAATGAGAGTTACAATCTTTTAGTTGGCACCCAGTTCCTTAGGGAATATAATGGGATAATCAACTTAAAAGTTTTTTACCTCTCTATTCTGGGATATGAAGTCCCTCTGATCTTTGAAGAGCCAGTTAAAGTTCCTGGAAAACAGCTCAAGACATGTGCCTTGGAATATCCCACTGGGGTTTTCAACCTCAAATATTGCACCCAGTCTTCAAAAATTAAATGTCCACCCATGGCTTGTCCTGCATCTGAAGGGATCCCTCTCCTAGCCATGTCTGCTTTCACCATCCCACCTGGCTCCCAGGCCATCCTAGACTCCCAGATATCATATGAACTACCTGAACAGAACCTTCTTGGAGTTATACTCTCCCCCTTTGTTAAGACGCAAAGAACCTTATCTCTGTCCTGGGATCCTAGATGTCTCCCATAAGGACCCTGTTCAATTTTTGGTTGCCAACCTGACTGCTCTCCCCATAACTGTGTCTAGGGGGCAGGTTGTTGGATACGGCAAGTTGTTGAGCGCCCCTGATGTCCTGTCTCTTCATCCCTTTGGCAAATTCCAAGATTTTAACCTACCTGAGGATGAAACTCAAGTCCTATCCTTGTTCACTGAGCAAGACTTTTCACAGCTGTCCCTGGTTCAACAGAAAGAGGTGCTAGACTTGCTAGATCAATTTTCTGACATCTTTGCAAAGGACAGTACCAACTATGGGTTAGCTAAAGGCGTTATCCATCAGATTGACACTGGTGACACCCCTTCCTTCTGTGCTAAACCATATTGCCACAGCTGTATAGAGGACAACCAGGTATCTAAAGAGCTCAAACAACTGTTGGACACTGGGCTGCTGGCACCTTCCCAAAGTCCTTGGGCATCCCCACTACTCATCTTAAAGAAGAAAGATGGGGGTCATCATATAGTGATGAACTACTGCCAATTGAACTCTTTGACTAAGAAGGACTTGTACCCCTTTTTGCATATTCATTATGCTCTCTGACGTCTTGGAGGCTCTAAGTTTTTCTCTGCAATGGATCTGGCATCTGGATACTGGCAATTTGACTTATTGCCCAAGAATTGCCAAAAAGCTACGCTCATTACCTCTGAAGGGCTTTTTGAGCCTACTTGCATGCCTCAGGGACTCTAAAATGCCCCAGCCACCTTCCAAAGGGCCATGGACTCCATCCTCCATGACTTGAAGTTGTTGTGCATCCTAGTATACTTGGATGATATAACAATTTTCAGTGCTACCTTCACCAATCACCTGGCTCATCTCAAAGAGGTGTTCATAAAGATTTGAGAAGCTGGCCTTAAGCTAAAACCTTCCAAGTGCGCCTATTTCAAAGAATGTCTTAAATTCTTGGGCCATGAAGTAACCCAGACTGGGATTTTCCCAATGACTAAAAAGGTTGAAGCCATCAACAAAATGCTTCTGCCCACCAACCTGCAAGAGTTACAAGTCTTTCTAGGGATGATGGGCTACTATAGATAGTTTACCTCTGATAAGGCCATGAATCCTGACAAACACATCAAGGATCTAGTCAACCACATAATTGATATACAGGCCATCGCCTACACTTCTGCATACAAGACTAAGATGCTTGAGCTTTCTCCTGATAATTCTGGACGCTCTCCCTGCCTGGATTTGATGTTGGTGACCATGTACTTTACTACCAAGACATAGTAGGTGGTTGCCCACATAAGTTGGACTCTCTGTGGATTGGCCCTTTAGAAGTGACCTTTAAACAAGTGTCTGAATGCACTGTAAAGCTCCTCTCCAGTGGCTGTCCTTTTTCTCAAGTGCATGCAAAAATCCTTTGTAAATACCACCCCCTAAGGCCAATCTAGGGGAGGGCAATGTCGTGAATACCGCTATGCACCATGTTTCAATTTTGCCTTTGGCGGGCCATTTTGAATACAAATCTCTCACTTTTGCTTTTGCCTCTTGAAATTAGTTGATGACTGAATTAGGAAGTACAATTGTTTGGTTTATTGATCCTGTGCAACTCACTTGCCCCACTCATGCTGGTGGTGAGTGATCCTACTGTCCTGGTAGTGTTTTGTGGTATTCCTAACCACTATATATTCCATTTTGTATTCACCTATAAAATCTAAGTTCTATTCACATTTTTGTCTTTGTGTCTTCTGTACTTCCGCGCCTCTCTCTAGCCATGACTAGTAGAGATTATTCTTCCAGGGCTGCAAGGTAAACACATAGCCTTCTCTGCCATCTAACCAAGACTTAGTACAAATCCAACCCTAAGGTTAGGATTTCCCGTTGTGTGTCTGTGCTGCGCCTCAGAACACAACAGGCGTTGAGTACAGGGAGCCTTGAATTTTGTTGAGCTGTCCTTGCCTTACACAAAAAAAATTGGTTATGATGCATATGTTTCAGTTTGGTTTGAGCTCCAATCCCTTTGATGAGGTAGGTGTTATTGGGCTTCACCTCCACAACAATGCCTGGTCTGCGTAACCCTGGGTCTAATTTGTGTTGGTTGTGATTGACAACCCAGATCTTGTCTCTGACTTGGAGCCTTTCTTGTTGCAATGGGATTGCTTCCTGCTGGACCCTTTGTTGTTCCATCACTTCTTGGTACTTTACGGATTATAGTACTTTTGGGTCCTTACTTTCTGGTATCTTCTTTGGAAGTGGCAGTTGTGATCCTTAGGTTGTACTGACAAGTGAGGGTTTCTGACCATAGATAAGTTCATAAGGGCTTTTACCTGTATTGCAGGTGACTTGTGTTCTGCAGACCATAAGGGCAGTTGGTAGCACGTCAACCCAGGCTTTTGGCTTGTTGGAAGACAACTTACTGAGGGCTTCCACTAAAGAGCTGTTTAGTTGTTCTACACGTCCATTTGCTTGTGGGTGATATGGGCTGGCTGTGATGTGTTTTATTCCATTTTTGGTGGGATAGATGTTGGTGTCAATAGCTTTGAGTTCAGTGCCTCCATCTGTGATTAAGAGGTCAGGCTTTCCAAAATTTTCTATGATCTCTTTGCCAATGAATTGTCTCACGTTATTGCCCTTGTGCTCTTTTGTGGCTTGCGCTACGGGCCATCTGGTTGCATATTTGATGGCTGTGATGATCTACTTCTTGCCTTTTCTTTCACCAGGCATAGGTCCCACAATATCCAACCACCATACCTTAAAGGGTTGTGTGATGGATACAGGTACTACTGACTTGGGTGGAGCTTTGGTTTGTGTGTACTTCTCACAGACCTTGCATTTTTCCAGTACCTCTCTGATATCATCTAGCATGTTGGGCCACCAGTAGCAAGTCTTGAGATATTCATGCAAGTTTCTGCTACGGGTGTGTCCCAAGTCTCTGTGATAACGGAGGATTGTGTCAATCTTTTGTGTTGACGGGACGTAGGGTACAGTGTCACCATTTGGAAGGATTTGGTGAAGGGTACCATATACGTTTTTGAACAGATGTTTTTTCTTGAGGACTTTCTCTTGGATGTCCATTGGTGTGCCAGGTGGGAACCCTTCCTGAAGATTCCTTATGATTAACATGGGCCAGTTGGGGTCGCCATCAGTGCAAAGGATGTTTTTATTGTATAGCCTTGATAGGGTGTCTGCAGTAAGCATCTCTCTGCCTGGCTTGTATTCAATTTGCATGGGGTATCTCTTTATGAGACTCATCCATTTGACTTATCTTCTTGACAGGTGTTGTTGTGTTTTAAAGAATATCAACAACTTGTGGTTGGTGAGTACTTTGAATATCTGGGCTCCTTCCAGATAGCATCACCATTTCATGAGGCAGTGTATGATGGCAACCAATTCCTTATTGTGTATAGGGTATCTTTGTTTACCGTCCAATAGCTTCCTTGATTCATATGCCACGGGGAGGAAGTCCTTTTGGGCTGTTTGGATACGGAGAACTCCTCCTATGGCATAATCAGAGGCCTTGTTTTCTAGCTCATAGATACCCTCACGGTTTGGGTATTGCAGGATGGGGGCAGTAACCATGCGCTCTTTCAGTTGGCGGAAATGTTGATCTTGTAAAGGTGTCCAGACAAATTTGGTTGTTTTCCCAGTGATGGCTGACAAGGGGGCTGTCAGAGCGCCCCATTCAGGGATGAACCTGCGTACATAGGCTACCATTCCAAGGAAAATGTGGAGCCTGCTCTTGTTTCTTGGGGCTGGCATCTCTGTTATAGCGCGTATTTTGTCTGGATCCGGCTTGATACTGTCCTTGCTAATGATATGGCCAAGGAAGGGGAGTTCAGTCAAGAAGAACTTGCATTTGGGTGGTTTGGCAATTAGTTGGTTTTCCTGCAGGGTACAGAGGACTGTGCGGACATCTTCCCAATGTTTTTGTAGGTGGGGACTGTAAATGATGATGTTGTCCAGGTAGATGATTGCTCTTTTCCCAATGTGTTCCTTGAATACTTCATTCATGAAGGTTAAAAAGGTACTGGGAGCGTTTTTCATGCCAAAATTGAGGAAAACACATTCAAAGAACCTGTATTTAGTTCAAAATGCGGTCTTTGGAATGTCTTCAGGTTTCAAGAAAATTTGGTGGTAACATGCTGTCAAACCAATTTTTGTGAAGATTTGGGACCCCCCCAGGGCATCAAAAAGGTCATCAATCAGAGGCAGGGGATACCTGTTCTTTATTGTGACCTTGTTCAGGGCCCTGTAGTCTGTGACCAGGCGGAGGCCTCCATCTTTCTTTACCACAAAGAAGACAGCAGCACCAAAGGGTGATTTTGAGGGTCTGATGAGGCCTTTCTTGAGTTCTTTTTCAAGGTAAGCTTTCAGAGTGTCTTCTTCTTGTGGTATGAGGCGGTAGATGGGTTGTGCTTTAGGCATGTTACCTTTTAGGTCAATCTTGTGTTGTATACCCCAATCAGGGGGCAACCTGAGTAGTGTTTCTTGGAATACAGAGGGAAATTCATTGACTAGCTGGTCTCTAATTGGGTTCTATTCATGTTGAGTTTCTGTGTTTTTGAAGTGTATGACCTCATATGTACATGTGCTTCAATTGATTTTGCTGATGTCAGTTTCTTTTCCTGTTTCCATAATCTTTACAAATATGTGGTCCCTCATGAGAGTGTCAAGATGTGTTAGATACACGTGATGGTGGACTTCTCCTTGCTGGATAGTGAGGGTGGCACTGTCCCAGTTGATGTGAGGCTTTATCTTTTGCATCCAATCTAATCCAAGTATGATATTGTATTTGGGGATTGGAATGATGGGGCTGCTAATTGTTGTTTGGATGTCTCCAATTTGGGCCCAGAAAGGTTTTGTCTTGTGGGTAACTGGTGTGCTGCAGTTGTCTGCCATGATGACTTTCTTGATGCTACTTCAAATGGTAGGTAACTTCATGAGGTCTGTGAAACTCTTGTTAATGATTGATTGATCAGCTCCAGTGTCAAATAGTGCTGTGCCCTGGTATCTTCAAAAACGTAAAGGATAGGTAAGGAGTTTATTTCCAGTTTTGGCGGCAAACAGTAGAGGATTGCTGGAGAGAACCTGGATCATGGTGATTGAGTCCACATCCTGTTCTCTGTACAAGTCTTGTGAAGAGGGGGAGAGCAGCTTGCCTAAGCACTCCCCTGTGCTTTTCCCTCCTTGTTGGTATCTTTGGTGCTAGCCTGGTTGGCTTGTGCAGTGTGATTCCCGTTTCAAGGATGGGTACTGTTGGCTCGGTTATTTTTCTTATTGGGGTGAGGCTCTCTCTTAGCTGCAGGGTTTTCCTTGTGCTTGTTGGTGACGTGTAGATTGTCAGACTTCTGAGCTGCATGTTTTCTCTTCCAGGAATACATCCTCAAGATTCTTGCAGCAGGTCATGTCAAACTGACGTCTAATGTGTGTGGAAAGGCTATTGTAGAAGTCCAGGCATGGTCCAGGTTCATCAAAGTTGATGGTGTTGGGCGCACAGTCACGTAGTCCTTCATATGCTGCAATGTATTCTTTGATGGTCCCTGTCATTTTGAAGGTTTGAAGTTCAGTCATAATCACCACGTCTGAGTCCTTCATGGAGAACTTTTCAAGGAATGCAGCCTTGAACACCTAACAGTTTTCCTTCTGGTCAGGATGTTGGGCTATCCATTTGGTAACAAAGCGTGAAGTAGTCCCTGTGACACAGAGGGCAATTTTGCTGACCCAGAGCCTTTGGGGGTACTCCACTTGTTTGAACTTGCTCTTGGTGCTGTTGATCTAAAGAGAAGCGTTCTCACGGTGTAGTCCTGCAAAGGCGCCAATCTCAGTGTTATGTAAGCGTTGAAACACAATATTGGGTATCTCAGGTTTTTTAGGCGCTATTGTGGTTGGTGTGGTAGGGAACAGTCTGCGGGCTTTGAGTGTGTTGTACTGGTCAATGGGTACAAGGAGATTATTGTAGATGACAAGGCCTGGGGGAACGTCATGTCCTACTTTGTAATCTCTCCAGCTGTTAGGGAGTGACATTATTTGGGTTCTTTTCTTGGGAGGAATTTTTCCTTTGAGTTGGGTAGGTATGAATAACCTACCTGTGCTACCACTGTCAATTTTATACTTCTGGGAAGTATAATAAACAAAATAAGGGGAAGATTTAAGAAGAGAATGATGTTTTATTGAATATTAATATAGAATAATATATAGTATCATGACAAGCCACATACCGTCCATGTACGTCATGGAGATCATGGGGCTTATCTGAGTAATGTTCCTTTTGAGTCATGAGGCTTAATCAAGTTGTGTTCCATTTAGGACCTGGATTGAGTGATCCCTGTCATAGATGGTTAACTGATAATGGTGCCACCAGTTTATTGACTGGGCAATGAACCACTTGGTGAGCCGCTTGGTGATTTACTTGGGGTGTTAATTCCCTGAGAGGGAGTAATCAAAGATAATGCAACATGTTATTAAATTTTTCCAACATCTCTAGGTAGGCTGCTGGCATCAGAATCAGCTGATGCTCAATGTGTGAAATGTAGTTATTGTAGAAGTTCTTGGTTACATGTGGTTTTGAAAATTGTCATAGTATGTCTTCATACTCACCTTAATAAAAAATTAGTATTTGTTTTTATTTATTTATTTATTTTCACTTTTTTTGTTTCATCTCTGGTTACCTTCTTAACAGGAGCAGCTTCTCTTGAATTATTGGGTGTAGGTTGTTGGTCATATTTTGTTGATTTTGGTTTTTATTTTTTAAATGCTGAACTTCTCTGAATCCTTTGACTATGTCCCTGCTGCTGCAAACCTCTGTAACTTGATATTGCAACCAAGATTATTCTCTTGTCCACCAATGTATCTCAAAATATACAGGGGGCACTCAAAGAGTTTTAACATGGCATGACTAACAGTATGGATTGATATGATCACAATGGCAAATTATGGGCACTATCTCTTAATTAGGAGTGCTACCAATTTGACATGATGATCCCTTTCTCAATATATTCCCAACCCAAAGCTTATGTTGAACCTGCCACTGTGCCACCTCCTGGTGAACTTGTGGCTTCTTGATATAGTATATTAATTACACTATTCTCCAATAAGCTACATCTTACTTCTATTATTGTTGTTTATATTTAGACTGTTGTATTCCCTAATCTAAATACTGAATTATTATTGGTTCAGTTGCAACAAAAAATGCCTGCTGAGTGATCATTTGGATGGGTAGGGTGCCACAGTAGGTTCCATAATGCCTGAAATTATTTGCCCAAGTTGCAAGGTGCAGAAGTCAGGTAGGCTGTTAACCAGATTAACCAATTTGACAGATTTAAATCAAACAGTTGATTGAAAATGTGTTACTGGTGCTCCAGTTTGCCATTTGGATTTAATTTCCCCTGGCAAGCTGACGCTGATAAATTGACATAGTCTGAGAGTCACTTGATACAACCTTATTTATCAGAACAATTGTCAGAAATTGGTCACACAAGGGTTTTTTGCAAACTGGACAAGGTACTCTTTAGATGATGCAGAAGGAATAGAAGCCAAGGATCCAGGTGGTATTGCTTAGTCAAATTTTGGTATATATGAGAAAATTTTCACTGTTCAACTCATAAGAGTTGAGTCCTCCCTAAAACTTTTACTCAAATAGAATCAAATATCCTCCTGGTATGACTTTATTTTATCATGCATCCTGTAGTGAGCCTTCTGCGCTACATCCCCTATAATTTGATTCTGTCATAACTGTGCTGTTTTAGCAGAGTTACATGGGGGAAAACATTTAGAAACTAGATGATAATCTTTATTGGGAGATAGTGATTATATAGTTCATGTGAATCAATGGATAACAGGAACATGATTGGTGATCACACAGTTGGATGAAAGAAGGGGGTGGCTTGATCCTGATAGTGAGTCAAGCGCCAAAACAAGGTATCCACCGTAGAGGATCATCATCTGTTCATGTTGTTGGATTTGGTAATTTGAGTTGACTTCTTAGTCTGGCTTCAAGTGACCAGATAATTGGATTGCAGGTCACAACCCTGCTTGGTTGAAACCTTGCTGGCAGGTCAAGCCTGCGGTTTTGACACACCCCCCCCAGCTGAAGGTTGGCCTCCTCTGGGGGCAGGTTGTCAGGGAGGTCATCAGAAGCCCGGGCGCTGTATTGAACTAGTTGCTGTTCTGTAGCTGGTAGGGTGGTCTCTCGTTGTTTCTGTCTTTCTTTGCAGGGTTGTAGGCAATCATGATGTAGGGTCTTGTCTTGTTTGTGTTTGCCAAGCCCTTGCACAAGGTAAGTGTTATTGTTGTTTACCTTTAGGATGATTGCTGGCCCCACTTTTTCAGGTTGTAACTTGCCCTTGTCAACATTCATGACCCATACTTTGTCCCCAACTTCATGTCTATTGTGGATGGTAACAAATGTCTTTTTCATATGTTCATTCTCTTTGGCTGTTTGCTTGTGATTAGCCTCCATTACTTGAGGGTCTGAGCGTGGGGGGACTTCACTTGGAATTTCCAGTTTAGGTCCTGTCAATGCTTGAATGATATTTGGCTTTATGCTGTATACCAGTTCAAACAGGCTTTTTCTGGTGGATCTGTTCACTAGAGTTTGACACACAAGTAATGCAGTCTGTAGCTGCTTATACCAGTCTTCAGGTCTCCCAGTGGTGAGTTTGGCTAAGGCTTCCACAAGGCTACCATTAAGCCACTCTACTCGTCCATTGGCCTGTGGGTGGTATGGTGTTTTTACAGTGTGTTTGACCCTATTCTTGGTGAGTTATATGTTGGTGTTTTTGGAGGGCACCTCTTTGCCTCCATTGGTGATCAGGAGTTCTGGATTTCTGAACTTGCTGATTATTTCTTTGCCAATAAATTGCCAAACGCCATTGCCTGTGTTTGCCTTTACTGCTTGGGCTACTGGCCATCTTGTCGCAAAGTCAATGGCGGTGATGATGTATTTCTTGTCATTGTGTTTTCCTGGCATGGGGCCAACAATGTCAAGAGCCCATACTTTGAAAGGTAGTTGTGTGCAGATGGGAAGTACTGACTTTGGTGGGGTTTTGCTTTTGGCAAACTTTTTGCACACCTCACATTAGTCTAGCACTTCCTGGACGTTGTGGTATAAGGTTGGCCTCCAGGCTTTGTGTTTTAAAAACTCATATAGGTTTCTACTCTTGGTATTTCCAAGATCTCAGTGATAGTGAAGAATAGTGTCAACTTGCTGATGTGTGTGGATGTAGGGAATGGTTGTGCCGTCAGTTATCTTTCTGTGAAGAGTACCATATACGTCAGCAAAGAGATACTCATTCTTGATAACTGTTTCTTTGGTTATGTTGGTGGTGCCAGGGGGGAATACTTTATCTTTTTTTGTAACACCAGTAGAGGCCAGTCTGGGTCAAGCACATTCTCTCCTCTTGAAGCATGGACATACAGACAGGACAGGGCGTCTGCCATGGCAAGCTTGGCCCCAGGCTTGTACTGGATGAGCATGTTAAATTTCTCCAATAGTTGAATCCACCGCGCTTGGCAGTGTGTCAGATTTGCTTGAGTCTTGAAATAGATGAGTGACTTGTGATTGGTTAATGCTGTGAATTCTTCCTGGTTTTTGAGGTAGCAACGCCATTTGACTAGGCAGTGCACAATAGCCAGCAGTTCCTTGTTGTGGATAGGGTATTGACACTTGCCATCTGTTAACTTCCGTGATTTGTAGGCTATGAGTAGGAAGTCACTGCCACTATTTTTAATTTGTAGTACTCCCCCAATGGATGCATCTGAGGTGTCAGTTTCCATCTGGTATTCCCCGTCACGTTTGGGGTATTGCAAGATGGGAGCTGTTGTGAGCTTTTCTTTGAGGCGTCTAAAACAGAGGTCACGTTGGGGGGTCCACACAAATTTAGACTTGGCGCCGGTTATGGCGGATAAGAGAGCAGTCAAGATGCCACAGTCAGGTATGAAACGTTGTACATAGGCCACCATTCCCAAGAAGGTGCAGAGTTCTGACTTATCTTTGGGTGGTGGCATCTTGCAGATGGCCTGAATCTTTTGGCTGTCGGGTTTGATGCCGTCCCTTGAGACTATATGCCCCAGGAAGGGTAGTTGCTCACAGAAAAACTGGCACTTGGAGGGCTTGGCCAACAATTTTTGTTGTGCCAAGGTTGCAAAGACTGCTTCCAGATCTTTGTGGTGCTGTTCCACCAAGGGGCTATAGACAATAATGTTGTCTAGGTACACTAGGGCGTGTTTGCCTATGTGGGGGGAAAACACTTTGTTCATAAAGGTTATAAAGGTGGACGGGGCATTGGTCATGCCAAAGTTGAGCACCACGCATTTGTAGGAGCCGTATTTAGTGCGGAAGGCTGTTTTGGGGATGTCTTCCTCCTTGATACAAATCTGATTGTAGCCTGCAGTTAGATCAATCTTGGAGAAGACAGTGGCTCCTCCTAAGGCGTCAAAGAGGTTGTCAATCAGTGGTAGAGGGTAACAATTCTTAATGGTAACTTTGTTTAGGGCGCGGTAGTCTGTGACCAGGCGTAAGGTGCCGTCTTTCTTAGCCACAAAGAATATGGCGGCCCCAAAGGGAGATTGTGAGGGGCGGATAAGTCCTTTTTCCAATGCCTCCTTGAGGTAGGCGCGTAAGGTGTTGTCTTCATTTGGGGTCAGCCTGTAGATAGGGCGCGCCTTGGGTACAGCCCCCTTGAGTTGGATAGAGTGCTAAATATGCTTTTCAGGGGATAGCCCAGGTAACTCTTCCTTAAAGATTTCTGGGTGGCGGGCCACAATGTTGCAGTCCTGAGGCGTGAAGGTATCCTGGTGGTCTTTGAAGTGTATGATTTTGTACTGGCAGGAGTCCCAGTCAATTGACTTTAGATATTTATTCTCATCCTGGGTCTCTGTGATGTGCACAAAGATGTGGTTGTGGAGCAGTTGGTCCATGGAGTCAGGGTAGATTTGGTGGTTGACACCTTCACACTTGATGGTCAACACTGAGGTTGCCCAGTCTACGTGGGGATTGTTCTTTTGTAACCAGTCTAGTCCCAGTACAATGTCAAACTTAGTAAAGTTGATGACGGGACCTTAGATGGTGAAGTGCAGGTTCTCAAGCATGACAGAGAAGGGGGCAGTTTCCCTTGTCACAGCAATGTGGTGTTTATCAGCCAGGACCACATTTTTAATCCGCAAAGGATTAGTGGCCAGCTTGAACTTATCCACAAAGCTACTGTTGACTAAGGTTTGGTCTGCGCCTGAGTCCAAGAGTGCTGAACCTGTGTAACTTCAAAAGCAGACAGGGTAGGACATCAATTTATTGGGATGTCTGGCAATGGTGTACAGTACTGGGTCTTCTGAGGGCACCTGGATCATTGGGCATTGTTTCACGTCCTTGGGTTGGTATTCATTGTTGGGCAAGTCAGGAGTTGTGTGGGGAGAGCTTGGCTTGCTTAGTGCTCTCCCCTGGCTTTTCCCTCATCTTGGTTGCCCTGCGTGGTGGTGACGCAGAAATGGGTATGGTTTGACTGACCATTGTTTTCATTTCCATGTCTGTTAGAACCCGTGGGCTTATGGTTGGCATTGCTCCTGTTGCCTCCAGGAGGTGGTTGAGAGGAGCGCCTGCTTGGATGAGAATCCTTGGGTCTTTCTTGTTTCCCAGTTTGTGCCTTGTGCAGAGTGTTGGATGTTTGTTCCACTTTTTCCGCTTCATAGTATAGGCTTTGCAGGTTGGTCACCTGATCCAGGTTTACATGCCTCATCACGTGCGACTTGAGAGCATCATAGTACATGAGGTGTGTGGCTGGGGTGTTGAAGGCCATATTGGATGGTGCGCAAAGGCAGAGTTCCTTGTAGGTGTGGGTGAGTTCTTTTACGGTGCCTGTCTGGGTCAGGTCCTTTACTTGGCAAATGATCATGAGTGCTGTATTCTTTAGTACAAATCTTGCCAGGAAGTCTTGCTTAAAGGTATCCCAGTTCTTGTTGGTGTGCTCTTCATGCCACTTGTTGCACCAGGTGCCAGCGTCATGGGTCAGGCAAATGGAAATCTCTGTGATCCAAAATTGCTGTGGGCATTCCATCTGAGCTAGCTTGCTCTGGGCGGACTGGATCCATGCAGCAGCATTGTCGTCGTTGGCCCTGGCAAAAGGTTCCAAGGTGGCGCTTCATAGTCTTTGGGCTACATAGGCAGGCATGGGGGTTTCATTGGCTGGTTGCGGCATCAATGGTGGAGCTTGGAAGAAACCTTGTGCAGACGTGGTGTTGAAGGCAGATAGCGGGATCACCGTGTTTTGGTATAGGACAAAACCATCGGGTATCGCAGTACCATGAGTGTACGAAGTCCAGTCAGGCGGGAGGCCAGACATAATTCTGTCAAGAATTTGTTAGCCGTGGCGTGTGCAGACAACAGGCAGAATTTTTCAAGATAAGGTAGGATGGAGAACCTACCTGTGCTACCAATGTCATAACTGTGCTGTTTTAGCAGAGTTACATGGGGAAAAATATTTAGAAACTAGATGATAATCTTTATTGAGAGATAGTAATTATATAGTTCATGTGAATCAATGAATAACAGGAACATGATTGGTGATCACATGGTTGGATGGAAGAAGGGGGTGGCTTGATCCTGATAGTGAGTCAAGCGCCAAAACGAGGTATCCACTGTACAGGATCATCATCTGTTCATGTTGTTGGATTTGGTAACTCAAGTTGACTTCTTAGTCTGGCTTTGAGTGACCAGATAATTGGATTGCAGGTCACAAACCTGCTTGATTGGAACCTTGCTAGCGGGTTGAGCCTGTGGTTTTGACAATTCTAAGTCAAATTATCACCAAAAGATGGGGTCCCACCATCAGCACTTCAGTGTTGTCTCCCCCCAATGTTAATCCAATGCCCCAGAATCTTGGAGTTTTCTCTACTGTATCTGAAGCTGAGACACTGACTCCCTCTCAATGTCCCAAATTCTATGCTGAAGACACTTTGATTCTCTCCCAGGCAATTTATCTAGGTCTTTTATGGTTAAGATTAATCATTTTTCTTAATCCTAGTGTATCTTTTGAAAATTTTGCCAAACAGTATTTGAAGCTTCGTTGGTGTTTAATCATCAACTCTGTGTGAATTTGGGTGGTGATTAACCACCACATGGAGACTGCTTCCTACTATCTGGCTATTTCTGTCACATAGGAGGTGGCTTGATCCTGCTAATGAGTTAAGTGCTAAATTGAGGTTGCCCCTGGGGTTTGGATCATTATTGGGCTGAGCTTCCTTGTTTGGGAAATCAATTTGACCTCTGCTTTTGGCTGTGTCCAGGATAGTTAGCTTGGGGGCCAGGGAGCCTTTTGTGGAGTTTTGCTGGGGGCTGACCTTACGGTTTTGAGAACGTTTCATACTGTATGTCTTATTTCGGATTTCTGGATATCATGCCGGTGTACAGCTTACTTTGTGCAAAAGCTGAGTAATCTTGCTTGCTGGTTGAGTTGCATATGCGATTTGGTTCTGGATCTAGTCTTGACTCGCTGTGCCTGAGTGTATCATGGCACTGATTTATATGGTAACCCTATTTACACTGAAGGATGACTTGACTCATCTTTTGGGGGTCCATGTATTTTGTACTGTATCTTGATTCTTAATCCTTGTAGCCTATGCTATTTGTTGTTGTGTTGAGCTACTTTATATATTGATACCTTAAATCCCTGTTAACATGGTGTATGCTTTACACTGATACTTGGATTGTGTTTGAATCTGAGGTATTTTCTCTTAGCGCCATAGCTGGGAAAACTACTGGATGTGTGAAGATGACAAAGAACTTAAATAAAGCATCTATCTTTTTTGCTTAGATTTAAAGTAAAGATAAACTTTTACTGCCTGAGAAAATCATAGTTGGAACAAGAATGTTGAAGATCAGTTTTTGTTTGTTTGACCGAGGATCAGTCATGGAAAAATAATTGTCTGAAAATTTCCAATCTAGTTCTTTTATATGCTATATAATATTTTTCACCGATAAAAGGTAAATCTAGCTTTAAATATTTCCTTTCCCATGCATTTGGTCATTTGAGCATGGTTGACATTATGAAAACGTGATATGGTTATATTTATTTATCTATTAAATAATTATGTCCAAAGCGATTTAATTAGACAATAGTTTGAAAACATCTCAGGGGTAGAAATGGAAGCGAAATTGTTTATTTGCGTCAATTAAAGTTGTTTAATGAAATGGTTTTAACGAATAAACTTAATACATAGATGGAATCCTTATGGCTAACTCTTGAGACTACAGTAACAATTGAAAGGCCATAGACTGAGAAGAGGCAATTATCAAGGGAAAATACAGAAACTAGATGACCAATCAATCCTTTTGACAATCACTCAAAGAGTTCACCCTCCTCGATTTCACCATCTTCGAGCTGATGACGCTGCTGGCCGTTGGTAGGTGGAGGGGGAGATACAGAAGAAGTGGGCGGCTTGCTCATCGAAGCCTTTCTTGCTTGTTCTTGTTCAAGACGTATTTCCCGAGTCATCTTGTCTTCGTAGCGTCTCATGAGCCGATTCTGATAAAGCAGGTCTTTCCGATTTGCCTACAAAATAAGTTAAGGAACACATACAGTTATACTCCAATAGCAAGACGAACACGCTTGTCCTCTTGGGCCATGGCGAAAGCAGCTTCTTCCCGGCTGCGCTTAAGCTGAATGATTCTGCGAGCTTCTTCCTCATTACGTTGAGCGAGAGAGCGAGTGTCTTCTTCGCGTTGCTTCCTTTCACGACGCACTACAGGCTGTTGTGAGCCGTGTGCAGTGCGATTCTTTTTGGCTTCCAAACGCTCTCGCTCCCCACGAAGATTGGCCTGGATATTGGCCCAGGATACATCAGTAGTTAGAGGCCTTGATCCAACCTTTGGCAAGTTGGCTTGATCGTTCGACTCCTCAGCGATCTAAATGGGTTAGTCAGGAAAGGGCAAGTGGATACCGGAGAGGGGGCCTTGGGGGGCGGTGAAATGAGCCTAGGACGGGGTCTAGATTTGGCCGCAGCATCTGCAACAGCAGAAAGTCTTCTCGCTCTAACAGATGGTTCGACAACTTCACGCAGTTTGGAGACGCGTTGGATAGAATCAGAGCCCTTAGCAGAGCGCTGGGTTGCTTCAATGTCCTCGCGTGGCTTGCGGACACGCTGGGGTGGATCACTAGGCTTGGCGGGACGCTGAGGATCGACGTTTTCACGGCGCTTGGACGAACGCTGGATGGCTTCGACATTCTCACGTGGCTTGGACGGACCGTCGGTCGACTTGGAGGAAGGCAGCTTGGCACGTTGGCTCGACTTCTAAGAGTGTGAATAAATATGATGAAATGAACAAATACCTTAGCGGATAAGTTTGACTTTGGGGGCCTAGAAGTTTTGGACGATTTTTGGAGAGCTAAGATGACAAAAAAGGCAAAGCCTATTAACATTTTATTTTTCCACGGCGACAAATCAACCTCCCAAAAGGGTACGGTTGTTAAAAGAATGCTACTCAGCGGGGGCTAATCGCTGGTGCTGCTACTGCTGCTACCTGAGGAACCGGAATCAGAATCAGAGCCAGATGAGGTGGACGAGGAGCTAGATGAAAGGGTGGGCCTTTTCTTAGGCAAATCCTGGGGATAATCTGCATGGCGGGGGACTGAAGGTGAGCGGGAGTTGGGGGTTCATTACCTTTAGACCCCGTATCTTCTCTGGGACGCCTGGGTTCTACGTCCTGCTTGACTTTGGTAGAAGGGTCTGACATGACATAAGAATACAACTTGGAAAGAGTTGTGTTATCAAGGGCGTCAATATCAACCTCAATCTCATTCTGACTCTACTAGGGTTAGCTGCAATATTTAAGAAATTACCGAGCCAAGTTCAGGCATGGACCGATGAATGAGATCCACCACCACGTTGAGCATAGCGCCCGACAAACGGTTGATGGCTTCGCTGAGTTCCTTCTTTTGAGCGTACGTGATACCTTGATTCTTCCTGACCCTGCCTTTAGGCTTTGGTACCTTGGTAGGTGGGCGGGTTGTATCCTGGGAAAGCGAAGAGCCTTTACGCTTTCGCCCGCGAGTCTCTTGTTTAGGCTCGACACGTGGAGAGTTAGCAAGCTTTCGTGGAACTTCTAGACAGGTTAGTCAGGAAAGATTTCACCAGCTTACGTTGCGACGGCTTGGGAGGAGAGGCATCAGATGAGCCAGAACTAAGACCATCATTTGGAGCATTCATGTCACTAGGACGTTGGCTCCACTTTGACTCAAACACGCCTTTGAGTTTCATGCCCATCTGGTGGACTTGGCCCGAAGGTGGGTTGTACTTGAAGCAATTCTGGAAAATAAGCCGAATGTCATTCTCAAACTCCAAGGCACTTGTGTATTTGCCAGATTGAAACTTCTTCTTGACTGTGGACAGATCCATGGGGTTCTTGACAATATGAGGATAATCAGGCAGATTCAGAACTTCCCAATCCACAGGCTCAAGGAATGGGGCCGAGTATGAAAGATGCAACTTCTTAAACAACTCTTTCAACACCCCATTGCAGAACTTCTTGTGGTGCTCAGGCATTTCGCCGCCGAACCGAGCAGCCATTGGGCTGTAACGACCGGCTGGAGACTCAGCAGAATGGATGTGAGCCTGAGAAGTTTTGCGAGAAGCCTAGAAACATTAGATCCGAACAAAAGAGGAACTACCTGTTTGGACCTGGGCTTGGCACGAGAACCGCCATATCCCTTTTGAGCAGAGGGAAGAGCAGCTTCCTGCTCTAGAATCTCAGACTTAAGGTTAGAACAGAAAAGGATGAGGACTTACAACTCGCGAGAAGTTAGCTTTGAGTTCTTCAAACTTAGCCTGGAGCCTTTTGGCGAAGCAAGAGACGGGCGCATCGTATCCATTGTAAAGATAGCAATTATCGAATATTCTTTGGATATCAGCAAAGAATTCATCGACAACTTCGTATGCACAGACACCGAGCTTCTTTTCGGCCGTATCCAGGTCCATTGGCTTTTTAATGATGTTGGGATAATCAGGTATTTTGAGTCTCTTTATATCAACAGGCTGCAGGAATGGGCCTGAATCTGGGTGTCGCTTTAAAGCACGGATGACGCTAGAGCACTGTTTGAGCTCGTCTCTGGTCATGGCTGGTCTACGAGCACCAGGGAAGATATACGGCTTGGAATTTGTCTAGATGATAAGTTTTGAATTATAATGTGTTTTACCCTTGAGGCAGGCTTCGTCTTTGAAGGTAGTGGTAAAGGGGATGGACTACGAAGATGTTTCGTTCCGCCATTGGAGACTTTTCTGTCTTGGCTCGACTCTGGTCCTGGGGAAGGTTCTTCGGAGTTGCGATCATCCATAGCGTGAGAGTCTTCTAGAGATTCTGCCTCGGGATCGGGCAGAGGACTATTTTTCTTTTCATGCTTAGACAGTGAAACTCGAGAAGAATCTTGCTCGGGAAGTGGCGAGGTCATAAGATTATCAAGAGGCTTCGAATCTTCATTAGATTCAGAAAGGGTTCGCTTTGCCATCTCGTGTTGAGGTGAGAGAGCTGGACTGCTGTCAAGAAAAGAGTTATCGCTGCTGGTGATATCGTTGGACTCGGGAACTAGTTTAGGCTTGACAAGGCCACTTTCTGATGGCGAATGACTGTGCTTAATAGACTCGCTATCCGATGGGGTGGGACTGCGTTTAGTGGGCTCGCACTCCAGTGGGGTGGGGCTGTGTTTGCTAGAATTGTGCTCCAGTGGGGTGGGGCTGCGCTTGATAGATCATCATCTATTGGGGTAGGACTGCGTTTACTGGGCTCGCAGTCTAGAGGCGTTTGGCTACGTTTAGGTGAATCGATATCCATGGGTGAGCTAGCTCTCCCAGACCCAGCTTTATTTGGGTGAGGGCTTTGGTTGACAGTCTCGGTTTCCATGGGTTCGCCGTTCACCAGGTCACCTGTGAGGCAAGTTAGTTCTTACTATGGTTTCCAACAAACCTATGGGCGAGGTCCCAACCTCTTTAAGCTTGGAGCGAGGTGACGATGAATCCGAGTCAGAGTAGCAGTTAAGTTTTTCCATCTACTCGGTATAAACTAAAGAGTAGTTTCAGTGACGCTGAAAAAAGGAACAAAGGGTTTAAACTAAAGGTGCCAAATGGGTGACATGGTTCGATAAGAACTCAATGCCGCGATATTTATTAACTAATTGGCACAAGTGTGCGGTTAAAATGACGGTGCGGGAAGAGTACGATGCCTAAAAGAATTGTAACGGGACCCTGCCTTTGACGAGAAGCAGGAGCAGATGAAGGCGGTATAGGGGAAGGCGCTATATTCAAACAAACGAAAGGTTACCTCTAAGTGGCCGGGAATTGGTTTTGCTAATCGGGTCTCAATCGTTGGTTGAGCAAGCTTATTGGATAATGAAGCTCGTTCTAAAAAATTTCACGAGAGATTCTGAGCATTTGCTTCAATCTCGTCTTTATTATGACCATTAACTCACTTATGATTGGATGGTATAGACATCAGAAGCTCAATTCATATTGGCTCCCACCCCGGATCGGATCGGATCAGTGGGTCTCCTCTTTTCTATTGGCTCAGCTTAGGTGCTCACAAGCTTAGTCCAAATCCTCTACTTGATGGTTATTGGGCTACTGAAACTTTTAAGCCAATTCGATGAGCTTTACACCAAAGCAAGTACCAAGCATCACCTTGTACGGTTATCATTGGACGAATCATTCCTTAGACTTGGATTGACTTCATGCTATAAAACCCCATGGAATTTGGACGGAACCAAATAATCTTTATATTATTCATTATAATTCCGTGTTGACTGATGACATATTAAAGCGAGTGTTTCTACTAACTCAAAATCCAACTGCTGCTTGGCTGATTTCAATCGAAGCATCGTTTGTGCTCCCAAAAGAGGCACTTGTTAGCAACAGTGAATCTTGCCCCAGGCTCTTGATTCCCATCCTAAGCCATTTAAATTATAAATTAAAATATGTAATTTTAGATCAAGAAACCCCTACTCTTGACATCGTCTACAAGCCATTTCATCCAATCAAAAAAGATATTCAAACCCTTAATAATACAGAGAGAAACTTGATATCCAACCACTCATACAGATTAATCCAAGGACAGTGCTGAGAAGACGCGTAAGCCAAGCACTTGTGATTCCTTAGTCACTGGCCTTAAATATTAAAGCTCTATTGCTTGAAGTAACTAAACGCCCTATTTTTAAACTCGCCACAGTACAAATCATTTATTTATAAAATTGAAAATAAGATTTGGCTCATTTCTAGCGGAACTTCACTCCAACTACAAATGAGCAACTTCGAAAAAAAACATGACAATTTATTAAAGCTAGAGTTATTAATTTGCTATCCAGCACACGGTTTTGAAAACGATGACTCTTGTTTACTTTAGGCAAAATGTATGGCTTATTCTTCTACAAAATAAATCATCACTATGTCTGAACCTGCTGTCCAAAGCACCCTTTTCGATTCCGTTTGGCTTGCCTCATTAAATCCAATATGAACGTTTCGATATTGAAAGTGAAGGATTTGGCCATCCAATCATATGACGGGCTAACCGATGACCCAAACGAAGCAACCTCGCTCCAGTCTATGATTCCATAGTCGTCATCTCACTCCAATGGGCACTTCGACTTGTTTAAGAAAATATTTTATTTGGATGGTTTCGTTAAGACCGATCCACCAGCCTCTAGCTAAAGCCTAAGCTTCTGAACGAAAATGTTGATGTCATGAATTCGCATCTATCATATACGGATATTTATCAAACACTTCCACTTCCACCTCCTAAAGATCCAGCTATGTGACTTATCTGCACGAGGATAAATCCAAGATTTAGATTGCAACTATTGTCTAATCAAAGGTGTATATGGGTAGCAACTGTATGGGTCATTATTTATGTGATTAGGCCATTTTCTAATGCACATGCTGCTCAAGTTGCAGCATAGCACAGTCTGATTTTGAAAAAGTAACTAATTACACATTTTATATTTAAAACATTAATAACTCAATAAAAAATTAATATTTTTTCACACTGTAAACTATCAAAATGAAGCTGAGAATCCTATCTTTCTATTGGTGTAAAAATATTAATATGTATACTATACTCAATATTAAAGCAAAAATAATTTAAAAGAGTATAATCCAAATTTTATTATATGATTCTATCTAATGGTATAAAGTAGATCACTTTAAAACTAATAAATACTCTTTTTCAATATACAACAGACCTTTTTTAGATGATTAAATCAAAGATAAGATTGAGAGCTTTATTTTTGTATCTTGTTTTATTTAAAAAGCTCAATTCTTTAGGATTTTATGGTAGTTTGAAGTTAGGATGTTTTTATCACTGTTTAGATTAATTTTAAGGTTCAAGTGAGCTTTGAACCTCAAATTAAGCATTATTTAAATGGAATTATTTAATATTTTATCATTTTAAAATATGCGAAAGAGTTACAGTTATATGAATACAACATTTTAATTGATTTGCATTGATTACAAAGAGGATATGATGTAATAATAAGGTTTAGCTGCTTCACATGCATCACTTGTGTATGAAACCTGGGTATTTAATTAATTCTGCAAACATAAATTCAAGTTCAAACTATAGTAAAGGCTATCACATCATTTCTTTCAGAATGGTGTCATTTAGCTTGGTATATAAGAGCTAAAGCACCACAAAGCTTCTAATCCAAAAGACCCCATTCAAAGGCCACACTCTGATCAGAACTACTCCATCATTAAGGCACATTTCAGAGATCTGACCTAATTACAGATTCAAAATACTACCATGTCTTCAGTTAAATTTACTTCTGCCATGCTACCCTTTTTTCCTTGGGAGCTTCAACAAAAAGAGAAAGAATTGCAATGTTAAAAAAGGTGTTCCTCTTTATTGCTGGTGATGATCGTGATAATTCCATCAAGCACTTCCTAACTCAAACTGAATTTGAGAGAGCTCAGCTCCTGCCAACTATTCAAAATCAAAAAAGCAATGAGTTCATTGAAAACTTAAAGGATCTCATGAAATCTTCTTCCCAAAAGCATCTCCCAGCCTTGAGATCTCTGGTCACTTCCAGTTACTCTTTAAAAGAGCTTAATGATATGGGGTTTAATATAACCAAAAGTGAGTTTGAATACTCAAGAAAAATAAATAAAAATAAAAATGTAAGCTTAAACAAAAAAAGCCAAAAAAATAATAACTATTCATTAAAAAAAAAATAACTAAAAAAATAATTAAAAAATTGCTGGAAAATTCTTTTGAAACAAGCCAGTTTACAAAAAAAAGTGCCTGAAAAAATTATAAAGATATAGAAAAAGAGATGAATAATTACTCAACTGAAAATAAATACTATTTACTAAAAACAAAAAAGAAATATATGAAAATATGAAACTAAAAAATGAAATTTCAGTTTCAATTTCTACTTACTATAAATTAATCCCTAAAAATATAATAAAAAGTAAAAGCAAACCAATATGTGCAATATTTGTAATTTAAAAAAATTCACTAGAAAAAAAAGGAAGAATGTGAAAGTAAAAATGTATCATTACCAGAATCTATAGACAATAGCTTAAAGACTATTAATCAGCACCAAGACTTTTATGTTCATCAAAATAGGGGATGTAAAAGAGATGTTAATGAATTAGATGATGAGCCTTGTGTTGTAGTTATAAATTATAAAGAAAACTTAAAGGTTGGAGGTGGCCCAATTGAGACCAATAATTGTTTTTATTCAAAAAACCTATCTCATTATTAGGGTTTGCATTAGCTTTTAAAGAAAACAATAAAATTAAATATGAATATTGTGATTTTTTGTCTCAAATATCATCACATGGTTCTTTATTTTCAGGTGAGTGCTTTATAAAACTTCTTAAATTAGATAGATTTAAAAAATAAAAAATATAAAAGTGTGAACTGATAATGGGAATCATTTTAGATCATATGAATTTTTATATTACTTATTTAAAGAGGTACCTAAATATATTAAGGGTTCTATAAAATATAATTGTTTTGTTGAATGTCATGAAAAAAGCATTGTTGATGGTCACTTTGGTGTAATATCAAAAATTTTAAAGGAAAAAGAAAATGAGCTTTATATTAACAATATTAATGATTTTAAAAATATTTTTGAGCAAGAAGAAAAAAGAAAATAATTATATAAATCAGTGCTATCAGGCTCACATATTTCTCAAAAGTCATTATTTTATATTTATGAAAGAAAAGTTAGGCCTATAAAAAGAGAGCTTGAAGTTGAAAATCTGCGCATTAATATTTCACATTTGATTAAAGATGGGAAGCTATATACTTCACCTCTAACATTTGAAAGTTTATCAAAATATTCTGAGATAAATTATCATTTGAAATCATGTGACAATACCAGAGAAACAAAAAATATCAGAAGATGCTAGTGTTGTATTGGGGCAAGTTCATGAAGTAGGGCAACTTACTAGAGGGTGTATTTTAAATAGAGTTATCAGTCTTTCAAAAACAACAAGCTTTTTTTCTGAAACAAACTAATAATATTTATGATGAGCCAAAGATAGGGTAATAGCATTTATAGCTTTAGGGCTAATATTACTCTCCCATGAAACTTATAATAAATATTTTTGGTTTGTAGTAGCACTTAAGATATTTTCAGTAATACTATAAGTTGCAATTTTCAATTCTAAAATAGATAAATTATTTTTAAAAAATCACCCAAGCCCAAGATCAAGTAAATATTTGAGATTGATTGTATTTTACACTTTCTGAATAATTTGAATATGAATAATGTGATTAAGTTATAAAATAATCAATCTGGCGCCTAGGCATAACAAGAAAAATAATGACTCATATATCAAATAGGGGAATATCTGACTCATTCTTTTAAGGGTTAGGTCATTCTCTTATAAATAAATATCTATCCAACTTTTAGCACAATGGAATTCAATTTTTAAAAATAGTTATTTTAAACTTTAACTGCAATAACTCAGTAAAAAATAAATAACTCTTATGCTGTAAGCTATCAGAATAAAGGTAATGATCTTATCTTCCTATTGGTGAAAAAATATCAACATAGCATATACTTAACATTGAAGCAGAAACACCTTTATAAAAATAGGGTAGATCAGAAACTCTGAATACTTTGGATTGACTGGCTCATCAATTATTTGCCCTGATTCAGATATAAAGCCACCCTTAGCAACCTATTCATCAACATTAATAGAACTAGGCTTTTGGTATCATTGATAGATTTAAAGATACTAAGATGACCCTCATAATAGGTCAGCTTATTTTGTAATAACAAAAATATGATGAGAACCTCTTTATTGGCTGGTCACACCTAGTCTAGGACAAGAATACAGCCAATTCAAGTTGTGAAATATACACATAAGCATCACAAGCAGACTACTATGTTTAAGCAATAATTAATTATTTTCTCTTTCACAAGAAGTCAATATTCTAAACAAACCTAGTCAGCTTTCCCACTTTCAACTTACTTACCTGTCTACTTCTATTAAGATGTCAAAACCAATGAAAAAGATTTTTCTGGCACCCTGCTGTCTCAAATAAATTATCATATAAGAATAAAAAATTATGAAAACTGTTATCTCACCACTAAGAGTGTGGATGCTTAGCTCTGGAGGTTGAAATTGGCAGGTTGAGAAACAGACAGACTAGTCAAGTAAGAGTTAAAAGCACTAAATAACATCCTGACAAGAGGGCACCTAAAGCTTTATAAGAGTCCTTTCTTACCAAAGAGAGAAGCTAGATTAAAATTACTTCTATCCAAATAGAAAATAGACCCCTTTATTTCTATATTCTGCCGCTTTTTAGAACTTCTTTTACATGGCTGCACTTTCCAAGTGTAAGGCCTTTTTCTCAGTACTTGTGAAAACTTCTTGGTGGCTGATATTTACTAGCATCTCATCTTCAGGATTGAAGCCTCCCTTTCTAGAGACCTGGTTAATAGCAAAATATGTCATCATACAGATCTATCTCGTTATTAACATGCCAAATCTGGATCCTCTTAATAAGCAGGCTTATCCTGAGATGCAAAATTTTGACAATGATGCTTACTATGAAAACAGGCTGATATCAGCAAAAAGTTATTATCATCTTGCCATCTTATTGCTCTGGCTTTGTTGATAGATGTGAGGCTACATAAAGACCAGTAATATACTGCACATCATGGATCTCTGCCTAGCAATCATGCCATACAGAGCTGCTAAGCTCTGCATAAATGGTCCTCACATGATGCATGTAGCCCAGCCTACCCTCAAAAAATTTACCAGTATATCACTGACAGATTCAAAGCTGCCACAAGCGCACTGCTCAGAGGGGTGTTGTAAGTTTTGGGTGTGGTTGTCAATGTCAGGAAGCCAGGTATAGGTAGAGGCATTGGGTGAATTGGGACAGGGTGCCGCCAGGCCAGTGGGTAATAACCACCATATGATGGGTGCCAAATTGATAATGTAAGATAGGGACCGCCCAAGTAAGGACCAAGGGTCAGAGTTGGGCACCATGGAGTCCACCAAGCCTTTCAGAGTAATGTAGAGTACTTCAAACAGCTGGTTGGATGTATTCTTAGCACAGTGGGTTCCATTAGGTGGCTGGGTTGTGGGGTCAGAGGTGGAGTCATAGAAACCAGGTAGGCAGGCAGATAATTGTACTTGACTTTGAACAATCTTGGCAGCTGCACATATCACTTTTCTTCAAAGCCTATAGTTTCAGTATCTCTAGTCTTTGCTAAGAGGTTAGCAATTAGTATGTTCTCCAAGTCAAACTCTGAGTAGGCGGGGTTTGGGAGGGTATTTGGTGAAATATACTGGTCTGAAAGGTGCTCCAGGGGCAGTATAGCGCTGGTAGTGGGTTGACAAGTTAGTCACTAGAGCAGGTGGGCGCCTTGTTGTCTACTTGACTGGAGTTGAGATGGAAGATCACTAAAACTAAATAGGGTATAATCTGCTGGAACCAGATGTTCATAAATCTTTATTATCAAAAATGACGCCATGGTCATCCCCATACCGCCAGGGTTTTTATACTATATGATTTTACTTCTTCAATTTTTGTGGTCTTCAGGTATGGGGCATTTTACTGGCAGGGTATGGTTCTTGAGGCAGGGTTTCAAGGGCAGCAGATCCTGGTTGGCCCAGCTCTGACAAACAGAAGTGGTGATGCTTTGTTCCACTGCTTCTGTTCACTACATCACCTGAGCCGGCCAATTGAGTTGCCAATTCTGGACAGGAGACTGGCAGCAGCTGGTGCTCATTGGCAGGGCCAGTATTAGGCCTTTTATTAACCTTTTTTTAGGAAAGCCACAACCTCTGTATAAGTCTGGGTCCTCTGTGGCATGAGGTTGGTGGCAATCCAGTGATCATTTGGGGAATCTCTCTTAACAAGCTGGTGGGTTGTGGAGTAATTCAATAACTCAAGTATATGACTCAACGGGTTGGAAAGTCTCCTTTTATCCTGATTGACACAAGTTGTTTTCAGGGGGCCAGGTTTTGATCCCAGGGTTTTCAGTACAAGTATTGAAATGTTGGTCTTGATACCCAGTGGACTGGTGGGTCTATGTTCATCCTGGTTGGCACCAGGTATACTGTGAGGGCCAGGGGTTGACTCAACTGGCAGGTCCCTGTTCATCCTGGTTGGCACAAGTCATCTTCAGAGGATCAGGGTTTGATTCCAGGGTTTTCAATACAAGTATTGAAATGTCATTCTTGAAACTTGGCTTCAATTGCCAACACATATTGTTTAGTAAAAAATGATTTGAGACCAGAGAAAGAATTTGGCTTACCAGGGCCTCAGTTGTGGTTAACAGGGAATTGAAAAACTGCTATGTCCTGTGAAGTTTAATCAACTGCTAACCATAACGCTGAGAGTTTATTTACTTCAGGAACATCAATTGTTTGACAATAAGCCAGGAACTGAGGAAGGAATACTGCCAGTGAACTATTACCCAGATGAAAGATATACAACTTAAGGAAATTTTTTAGCTCCTCAATAGAAACCACACAGTATTCATCAAAAAATAAAAAGATGCACTCTTGGTCAAAACATGTGGATTGCGCTCCACCAAGGATAAAAAGCATTCACATGTGTCCACTGAAACCTTTGTCATAACAGGTAAACTTGTGATCTATGACTAGGAGTTGAACCAAAATAGGTTGACAGAGCTGACACCACCTTGCAAGAGATATTGTCAGTGGGCAGAGCAGGATAATAGTCTGGACGCCAAAATAACATGACACACCAAAACCAGAAAACAGTGGAACCAAGCTCAACCATCACAACTGGAGAAAAAAACCACAGGTTAAAAAATAATCCAAACTGAAAGCTCAAAAAAGATCTCATACAGATGAAGATTATGAAAGCAGAGGTCTTAACAGAGAAAAAGAAGAGGAAGACAATTTTGTTATTGAACTGCAGTCAAAAACTCAGACATAGAAGAGCTGAATAATGTGATAAAAATTGTTGGATAGTATGAAGAGGTCTCCAAGTGATGAGAAATAACCACCCAAATTCATAAGGAGTTGATAATTAGCCACCCACAAAGCTTCAAATACAGTTTAGTGAAATTTTCCAAAGATACCTGGTATTTAAAAAGAGAATTAAACCCAATCAAAAAAGTCATAGTGTCAGGGATTCATCCTTCAGGAGGCTCCTGATAACTTGTGGGCAGACAGCCCACAGGCCCAAAAGGAAGGGCCCACCACAGGATGGGGGCTAACTTTACAATTCAGGATAACAATTTTCCAAGAATGGCCCAGGGTCTACTGGAGGGCACCATAGAATTAATTAAGCCAGTGAGACTGATGTACATGACTCCAAATATCTGGGTGGAGGTGGAATTACTAGTAACAACAAATTATTTCAGACAGTTGGGCTGCAGGGTCAAGGGGGGTCATTGGTACCAAATATGCAGGCAGGTAGTTATATTTGTTGCAAAATAGCAAAGACTGTTTGGTGATCCAAGTTTCTTTACAACTAGTAAGCTATGTTTCTCTGATAAAGGCTTCTGGGTTGTAAATTAGGTCTCCTCTAAGGTAAAATCTAAATAGGCTGGGTTTGGAGGATACTCTGTAAAATAAACCAGGTTGTAGGGAGTTCCAGGAGGACAGAATAATTTAGGCAGTTGGTTCACATTTTCTTGGGCTTGGTGGGAAGCAAGGACAGACCTGGGGAGATCAAATTGAAAATAGTAAAGTGTTAAAAGGAGGTAGGGTAAAACCTGCGTGAACCAAAGATTCATAACACTTTATTGTAAGGATGGTGATGAGAATCTTTCTGTCATCTCTTGGGTATAAGTTTGCTCATCAAAACTGTGAAATCTTTTGCAAATTATTGTGGGACAGATGGTAGCATTTACCAGGGTTTGGAAATCCTCAGTGGTATCCAATGTAGACAGTTTATCATTGGCTGGGCTGGAACAGGGAATCTCAATTTCCTTCTTTGAGACATGGGGTTTGTCATCATTTGGTGGCCCTTGTTCTTGGGGAAATTTCTGAGATACTCCATTGGCAGTGGCCCAAGTTATTACAGGGATATTGCTTGGGTTAGTGCTCCTATTAGCTAGGCTAAGAAGATCCCTCAGAGGGCAGGGTTCAATTGTGAAGGGGCTACACTGGTGTGGTTTGGAGCTTTCTCCAAATTCAAATCTATTTCTGATTTGAGCCCAAAAAACGCGGGCCCATGAGCTGGCAGCCCATAGGGTCCCAGGGTTCAAATCTCAAATTGGGATTTTTTCTTGCTGATTGATAGAAGAAATTTGTCACTTGTGACACCTAGATAGATATCCTGCAACAAGATTAAATAATCCTCAGGATAAAAATCTGGACATTGGGAGGTGGAAAAAGTCTCAGTTTCAGATTCTGGGGAAAAGACTCCAAGATTGGCAGGCATTGGCATAATATTTATTGGCATAGACAATGTAGAGCCCACTGTCAGGAAGCCAGGCGTAGGTAGAGGAATTAGGCGGATTGGGACAGGATGCGGCCAAGCTGGCAGGTAAAGCCCACCATAAAATGGGTGCTAATTTGATAATTTAAGATACAGATTGCCCAAGTAAGGACCAGGGTCCAGAGTTAGGGACCATGGAATCCACCAATCCTGTCAAAGTAATGCAGAGTACTCCAAACAGTTGAGTGGACGTGGTCTCAGCAGCAGTGGAGGGTTCCATTGGGCGGTCTGGTCTTGGGATTAAGGGCAGAGTCATGGGGACAAAATATGCTGGCAGATAATTGTACTTGTCTTTGAACAATAAGTGCGGCACCTCAATCCTCTTTCCTTTGCGTCCTATGTATTTGGTTTCTCTAGTACTTGCCAAGGAATTGGCAATGAGGATGGTTTCTAAGTCATACTCCAAGTAGGTGGGGTTGGGTGGGTATTCAGTAAAGTGCACAGGTCCAAAGGGGGCTCCAGGGGGACAGTATAGTGCCTGAGGCGGGTTGGCAGGTTGGTCTCTGGAGGGGGAGGTTGCCTGATTATCTACTTGGCTGGAGTTGAGATGAAAGATAACTAAGACTAGATAAGGTAGGATTTGTTTGAACCAAAGATTCATAAAAATTTATTATTAAAAATGACAATGTGGTCATTACCACACCACCAGTGTTTTTATACCATGTGATTTTGCTTCTTTGCTTTTTGTGGACTTCAGGTCCATGGGCAGTTTGCCAGCAGGGCATGGATCTTGGCTTAGGGTCTTGCAAGAAGCAGGTCCTGGTTGGGTTTGCTCTAGCAAACAGAAGTGGCAATGCTTAATTTTGCTGCTGTTGTTCACCATGTTACCTGAGCTGGCCAATTGCAATACTTTTTCTGGACTGGAGACTGGCAACAGCTGATACTTGTTGGCAGGGCTAGTAGTAGGTCTTTTCCCAACCTCCTTTAGGCAGGCCACATCTTCTGCTTAGGCATGGACCTTAAGTGGGCCCAGTTTGGTGTCAATCTGGCAACCATTCAGGGAATCCTTATTATTAAGCCAGCAGTTTTCAGGGTATTTACCAATTTGAGTTTGTGACTTAACAGGTCGGCAAGTCCTGGGCCATCCTGGGGGGCTTGATCTGTCTTCAGAGAACTGGGGTTCAACTCTTGGGTTTTCAATACAAGTATTGAAATGTCATTCATGACATCATACCCTTCCTTCCCAGGGCCCTTCCCTTTCTATCTTTCTTCTCAAGGTATTGTTGTATGGCTAGCTGGGTATTGGGTAGGTTGCTTAATGGTTCCCAAGTGCTTTCCTTGGGTAGATGTCCCTTCCACTTGATATGGTACTGGGTTTTTTGTAGTGGATAAGGTATCCATGAACATATTCAACTTTGTATTCTTCAGAGTGTTCTACTTGTATGGGAGGAGGGTCGGTATTGAGTTTCTGGTGAGGGGAGAGTTTTCTTCTTTCTTGAATAAAAGCGCGTGGTGGAAGACATTATGTATTTTCCACAAGGGGGTAGTTCTAGTTTAAATGCTACTTCACCTACTAGCTTGGTGATCTTGTAGGGGCCACTTCTTCTGTGGGCTAACTTCTGGCAGGGGACAGTCAGAGGCACGTTTTGCGAGTAAAATAGACCTCATCTCCTACCTTCAACAGTTTCCTGGGGATCCTCTTTTTCTCAGCAAAAGCCTTATAAGTCTGGACAGCACAATTCAGGTTCTTAAGGCAGGTTTCTTGGGTATTGTGTATCTGCTCAATCCAGGGTTTTCCTGACATGTTTGTCTCTTTACTGTTAATGCTGGGATCCCAAGATGGATCAAACCCGTAATTGGCTTTGAAGGGGGACATTCCGGGAGATGTGTGGTCTTTGCTGTTGTAGGTGTACTGTGCCATGGGTAGCATCTCATCCCAGTTATCTTGGTTGGCATTGGCGTAGCATTTTAGGTATTGCTAAAGTATTTGGTTCACTTGTTTGTTCTGGCCATTGGTCTGTGAATGGTAGGAAGTGGATACACAGCGCTTTACCCCTAAGTCTTTCATCACCTGAGTCCAGTATTTGGATATGAATTGGGGGACCCTATAAGTGATGATTTCCTCCAGAGTGCTGTGTTGAGTTAAGACACAGTCATGGAAATTTCTAGCTATTTCTGCAGCAGTGCAGTGGGTGGTGGTAGGGAAAAAGTAGGAAATTTTAGTAAACCTATCTACTATGACTAGAATGGTGTTGGATAAATTAGAGGGGGGCAGTTCCATAATATAATCCATTGGCATGGACAACCAGGGTCCCATTGGCATTTCTAGTGGTCTTAGCAGGCCTTCAGGTTTGGATCTACAGGGTTTAGTCCTTCTGCATATCTCACAGCCTTCAATGTAGGCGGCTACGTCTTTGTCCAGTTGGGACCACACATAATTCTTGATTCCTTGGGGGGTCTTGAGTCTGCCAGGGTGGCCAGCCATCCCTGAGTTGTGATAGTCTATGAGTACCTTAGTTCTTGTCTTGCCTTCATGTACATAGATCCGGTTATATAGTGACAGGATAGTCCCTTTCAATAAGAATCCTTTCTTGTAGTGGTGGCTCTCTGGGTTGGAGGTCAAGTTGGCAATGAGTTCTGCCAAGTACTGGTCTAATTTCTGCGCCTCAATTATGTCAGGTCTGCGGGCCATGATATTCATATACATAATCTGGATGCCTAGGCTGGTAGGTTCAAGGAGTACATGGGTGTTGTGGTCCTTGATTTTTTAGAGGAGAGAACTAGGTCAGCTCTTCTACTCAGGGCGTCAGGTTTCACATTCACCTTTCCAGGCTTGTAGTTAATGTTTAGGGTGTAGTTGGCCAGTTCTAAGGCCCATCTTGCTTGTTGTTGGTTAAGCTGAGGTGGTTTAAAGAAGTAAATCAAGTTCTTGTGGTCTGCCAGGACCTTTACCAGATGTTCAGCGCCACATAGGTATCTGTGTCAATGCTTTAATGTTGTTATGATTGCCAGCATCTCTTTATTGTAAATTGGGTAGTTTCCTTCTTCTGACAGCATCTTCTTAGAGTAATATGCTACACCATGTAGTATATTATCCCCTTCTTCCTGAAGAAGGACCCCACCTACCGCAAAGTCAGACACGTTGGTTTCCAGAATAAATGGTTTGGATGGATCTGGAATAGCCAGGACAGGGGTGTAGGTGAAGGCAAGCTTCAAGGCTTAAAAGGCAGTGGTAAATTCCAGGATCCAAACAAACAGGACCTTGTCAGAGCAAAGACAGGTCAGAGGCAAGGCAATAAGAGAATTTTTTTGGATGAAATACCTGCAATAATTTGCCAGGCCCAAAAAACTTCTCACTTCCTTTCTGCATTTGGGCATCAGCCAGGCTGTTACTGCTTCTACTCTGTCCTGTGCCATGGCAAAACTGCCAGTCTTCACCATGTATCCCAGAAATTTGACCTCAGACTGAAAGAATTCACATTTCTTAAGCTTGGAATGTAAGTTGGCCTGAGAGAGTTTCTTCAGTATAAGGTCCAGGTGTTGGAGGTGCTCTTTGTGTGACTTGTTGTAGATGAGAATGTCGTCCAAATATGCAACAAAAAATTGGTCAAGGTACTTGCCTAGAACAATGTTGATCATCCTTTAGAAAGTGCTGGGGGCGTTGCACAGGTCAAATGGCATTACTAGGTACTTGTACAGCCCATATCTGGGTTTGAAGGCTGTCTTGTATTTGTCTCCTTCTTTGATTCAGATCTGGTTGAAGGCGTCTCTTAGGTCAATTTTTGAGTACACCTGTGCTCCAGTCAGTAAATCACAGAGGTCATCAGTGTTGGGGATGAGATACTGGTTTTTTTCTGTAATGTTGTTCAGTTTATGGTAGTTTACACATGGACACATTCTGCCATCTTTCTTTTCTACAAACAGCATAGGTGACAAGCAGGGGGCCTTTGACACTCAGATGAAACCCTTTTTATCATGTCCTCAAGGTATGCTTTCAAGGCTACTTGTTTGTGGTAGTTGCAGCTGTGGATGAGGCTGTGGTTGGGTCCCTGGAAACAGGTCTATAGAATGATTTAGATTGAATGGCTGGGTAGTTTTGTGGCTTCTTCTCTGAACACATGGTCCCATTTCTGCAGGGGGTAGGTAGTATCCCAACACTAGGTTCAATCTTTATGGTTAAGAGTCTGTTGGTTGGTGCTATGCCATGGCTTATACATAAGGGAATGGTGTCACAAGATTCAGGTTGTCCCAAAGTGGCATTCTGTTTGCGGTAGTTCAGGATCAGGCCATGTCTGTTGGGCCAGGAGTTGCCCAGTATTAGGGGATGAGGTAATACTGGCAGGAGGGTCAGGGTCAACAGATACTTATTATGCCCAATTGTCAAAGGAAGATCTTGTTTGCATTCATAGCCAGTGTCCAGAGAGCTGTTTCCCATGATTACTTGTAGGCTGCGCTCTGAAGCTGCCAAGCCTAGTTCCTTTGCTAGACCGGTGTCAATGAAACATTTTTCAGCTCCCTTATGAATGAAGGTTTTGATCTGGCGCTTGTTCCCCAAAAGATCTATGGTCACTTAAATGAATTTTTAAGATTGTGCAGAGGTGTTTATTTGTGTCAAGGATAAAGGAGATGTATTCTTCTTAGGGCATGCTCTGGTTAGATGTCTGGCCTCATGGCAGTAGAAACATAACCCATCTTGATAGTGACATTTTAACTCTTCAGGGGACATTCCTGGTTGGTTGGGCGTTGCAGCTCTGCCAGCTTGGGCAGGGTACAAGTTATGCACTTCTTGATTCAGGCTCAGGCCTTTGAATAGGGATAGTAGTTCCTCCAGGCTCAGTGTGGGCGGATGGTGTTTCAATAGGTCTTTCATGACTAAGTTACTCCTTTTCGGGAGATAATGGGGGCTAATTCATCCTCCAGTTGGGTGCAATTCTTCAATTTAAGAAACTCATCAATATAGGCTTGGATGGAGCGGTTCCCTTGTTGGATCTCTAGCAGAGAGTTCAGCGCATAGTATCTGGTGTCTTGGTTGTTGCCAGTGCTCATGAGTTTGGCCTCAAATCTTGAGTAGTCAAGGCAGAATTCAATATTTTCAGAGGTTGCTTTCCCAAACCAATCTAGTGTGTCTCCTGACAGAATGGCAGACATCCCCAAAAATTTCTCAGTATCACTAGGGTAAGCATTGGTGTTGGCTTGGAAGTGAAGGCATAGGACTGGCATGGCTTAGTGAGCTTCTTCTAAGGTGAGTTTGCCCATCTGGGGCATGTCCACCTTGGTTGTGGTCTGGTTCACTATCACATTTTGCACTTGTGATATGGCTGGGTTCTGGGGTTCTGCACCAAATGCAGGGTCTTTCAGTTCTGTAGCAGTTTGGGTTTTCATCCATGAGAGTATGAGGGAGGTAATTGCCTTATGGGTGTAATAAGTGATTATCACAAAAAAATCATACAAGTTGCCCCAAGTGTTAACAATATCTTGGGGCCCAGGTTACCATGTTTTTAAAAGATTGTCATAATATCAGGAAGCCAGGCATAGGTAGAGGCATTAGGCAGCTCAGGACAGGGTGCAGCCAAGTCAGCGGGTAAAGCCCCCCATAGAATGGGTGATAACTTGATAATTTAAGATACAGATTGCACAAGTAAGGACTGGGGTCCAGAGTTAGGGACCATGGAATCCACCAATCCTGTCAAAGTAATGTAGAATACTCCAAACAGTTGAGTGGACGTGGTCTCAGCAGCGGTGGAGGGTTCCATTGGGCAGTCTGGTCTTGGGGTTAAAGGCAGAGTCATGGGGACAAAGTATGCTGGCAGATAATTGTACTTTTCTTTGAACAATAAGTGCGGCACCTCAATCCTCTTTCCTTTGCGTCCTATGTATTTGGTTTCTCTAGTACTTGCCAAGGGATTGGCAATGAGGATGGTTTCTAAGTCATACTCCAAGTAGGTGGGGTTGGGTGGGTATTCAGTAAAGTTCACAGGTCCAAAGGGGGCTCCAGGGGGACAGTATAGTGCCTGAGGCGGGTTGGCAGGTTGGTCTCTGGAGGGGGCGGTTACCTGATTATCTACTTGGCTGGAGTTGAGATGATAGATAACTAAGACTAGATAAGGTAGGATTTGTTTGAACCAAAGATTCATAAAAATTTATTATCAAAAATGACAATGTGGTCATTACCACACCACCAGTGTTTTTATACCATGTGATTTTGCTTCTTTGCTTTTTGTGGGCTTCAGGTCCATGGGCAGTTTGCCAGCAGGGCATGGATCTTGGCTTAGGGTCTTGCAAGAAGCAGGTCCTGGTTGGGTTTGCTCTAGCAAACAGAAGTGGCAATGCTTAATTTTGCCGCTGTTGTTCACCATGTCACCTGAGCTGGCCAATTGCAATACTCTTTCTGGACTGGAGACTGGCAACAGCTGGTACTTGTTGACAGGGCTAGTAGTAGGTCTTTTCCCAACCTCCTTTAGGCAGGCCACGTTTCCTGCATAGGTATGAGCCTTCAGTGGCACCGGTTTGGCGGCAATCTGGCAACCATTTAGGGAATCCTCATTATTAAGCCGGTGGGTTGCGGGATAATTTAACAATTTGAGTCTGTGACTTAACAGGTCAGCGGGTCTTGGGCCATCCTGGGGGGCTCAATCTGCCTTCAGAGGACTGGGGTTCAACTCTTGGGGTTTCAATACAAGTATTGAAATGTCATTTGTGACATCCACAGCAGGACCCCATTTTCCCATTACAATTTGATTTAAAATCAGTTTGCAAGGAATATAGTGGAAAAGACCCACTAAAGGATGCGTTTTAAAAAAATGGTTAACCAGGAGATAATTTAAGTTTATTGAGTATATTTTAGGGAGGACTCAACACTTGAGAGTTGAACAGTGAAATTTTCCAATATGTACCAAAATGATTGACTCAGCAATACCAACTGAATCCATGGATCCTATCCCATCCCATTCCAAGAGTACCTTGTCCAGCACGCAAAACCCCTTGTGTGATTAATTTTTGATGACCATTCTGATAAACAAGGTTTTATTGGGTGACCCTCAGATTACGTCTACTTATCAGTGTCAATCTATCCTGGGTAATTAAATTATGCTGAAAAACTGGAGCAGAAGTAACCCATTTTTGATCAACAGTTTGATTTAAATCTTTTAACTTGGTCAGCTGTTTCCCTGATTTGTTGGCTTTCCAATTAGCACAGATAATATCTGGCATTATGGAACTACCATGACAAGTAATTGCTTGCTGTATATTAGAGTCAATATACCAGTAATTGTGTGATGACTATAAAACATTTCTTCCTTTTTCTCTTTGCCTTCCTATGCCTCTCTAGTAGTCTATGGTCTAATCTATGATAAAAATAGTCCCTTGTTTCATCCGTTTCCTTTTAAAGAAGTTTTTCTCAAAGGCTTAACCAATTTCTCTTTATCTTTCTAATAAGAAAGTTATATTTCTGTTTTAACTCCCTAATAGCCTATATTATTCCTGCTTTGTTTTCTTGGTATTTTATTAAGATTTGGGATCTTCTACTAATGGACTTCATAAGTATAATAGACCTCAAACTCAACCAATGACCTTATCATTATCTGTTCTGAAGCTTTTTTCTTCATAAATAACAGTTTTGCCAATACATAAAATATTAATGCTAACATTTAACCATTGGGGAGTTAATGATTTACTGTTGAGGTGTTAAAATTTACCCAAAAAATATCAATATTTTACTGTAGACTGTTTAACTTTGAAATTGTGCAGGTTTGAGGTTTTAGAACTGATTTGAGTGTTCTTTAAAGGTTTCCACAAAAACATTTAAACACACAAGTAATTTCCTAGGCGCCTAGCCTTTCAATCACCACATAAGGCAATAGTTGGTGTCTTTAAACTAATTCTTCTGTGAACTAATACACCTAGTATTCCCTTGTCTAATAATCACTCACATGATGAGCCTGGATATCACCAGCACAGTAATAATCTCCACTTCCTAATCACCCCAAGTCATTGAGTGTCAGGATTCACCCTGACATGATTAATCTTTTGTTTAATATACCCAAACACCAATAACAGCCTGGAATATGAACCAGGATCAACACACTGTCATTTCATCACCCTGCATTAACTCACCCAACAATAAATACTTGGATCAAATCTCAATTGAAAATAACAATGTCTCATGTGCGCAGAATTACAAAATCAAGATCTATTGATTAAACACCAATTCTTTGTTTGAAACATCTTATGAAGGAGAATATAAGAAAGAAAAGTTAAAAATGATCTTAAAATCTCAAATAAATTTATCCCAGGGCCTGAGACCCCATACTATCCTCTTATATATTCTTCTTGCTTTTTAGAAAAGAAAGAAGTTAGAATTGGCCACCTGGTCTTAAATTTACCTATTGGTTCAAGTATGAGCTCTCTAACTAATTGAGTTAAAGATAATGCTTTAATTCAGATGTTCAAGCAGGCTGAAAAAGGCTAGATACCAACATTAAAGGCTTCAAATCAAATATTTGACATATGCAGATGCAGTAAAGACCAAGAATGATGGGAATACCCACAGCCTTCAAATCAGAAAGCCAGATAAGAATTAAGACAGGAATCACCCGAAAGGCCAAGAGAGAAGCAACATAACTAAAAATGACCATAAAACCAGCCAAGAGGATTCATTACCAGTTTCAGGCCCAACAACCAGTGATCCAGACCACCCAATCAAAAAGAAAATCACATGGGAAATAGAACTGCTACCAGATGCTAATTACATCACCTGAACCAAACCCAAGCCAATTTTTTTGGTATAAATAAAGGGTCACATTGATAATAGACTTGTACTATCTTTAAGCCTAAAGCTCATATAATTTAGAAGTTTCAGATAGCTATATACTAACCTCCAGAAGATGAGCAAGCTCATGCTCCTGGAATTCTTATCCTCTCTCATGGGGATTCTGCTTCAACTTACTAAAGCTGCTACAAACCTGAACTGATCCTATGATATAACCCAATTGATTCCACCCAACATGGAAATTTATATTTCCAAGATTACAGGATGAACCTGTAATCAACCACTGCCCTACTCCCCTGATCAGCTGTATATTGCTTTTTGGGATACATGTGAAGCTCCTTTAGAAATTTTAACCCTGTGGCCAAGTTTTATAGACTCCTGCCAACTGTAAGGAAATCCCTTTTTATACACAAAATATTTGTAAAATTGGGGCTAGCACCAAAGATTTAGAAGATAACCTCTTCACTTATTCAGATCCTAAAATCTTAGCTTTGGATACAGTCAACAACAAGCCGTTGAATCTGCATTTGAAATTTAAAAAAGAATGCTTTTTACTTATACGCTCTAAATTTAAAACCAAATGCAAAAAAAGTTTTAAAACTCATTCAAACTTAATAAATCCTACTATGAAATCAAGAAACTCAGGTTTGGGCAACAATAAGGACAACAAGAACAACTGCAAGGATGAACATAAGGATTTTAATATAAAATCTAAAATAAGCAAAAATACCACAGAGTTTAAATCCACCAATCAGGTTTCAGAAACAGTCCTGAAAGTCTCTACTGCAACTCCTGCTGCTCTAAACTACCAATCAGAAGCCAAAGATGAACCAAGCCAAGGAAATAGCTCTCATCCAACTAAGAAAACCTGCCAAAAACATAACCACCAGCCCAAATGCACCATGCAAGCACCAGCAAACCTTACTGCTTCTTGTTTTGAAGGCTGCATCTTGCTGCAGTTCTGCAAGAGAATACTTCATAATCAGTCCTTGAAGCAGCCTCTGGTAACCACTCTGACTATACCAACATTTTCACTCAGTATTTAAAACAATCTCCCCCTCCTGAGCAAATTGCTCCAACAATTTCTTATTCCTATCTTAGCCAATAAATCTATATTTTCAAACTTCTAAACTTGATTAGTAGATCTAAAAAGGCTCTCCTACAACAACATGAAGCTCATCCTCATTGTGTGGGCTTTTTGTGTGTTAATTAGTTATGTTCAAGCCAATTTGAACTTCAAAAGTCCTGAACCTACCCCCACCAATAAATCAGAAGATTACATTTGGTATTGTTTTGGACCACGCTGCTGTCATGCCCCCTATGTGGAAACAGCCCAATTCCCCCCATTATTCACCCCAAGGCCCCCTGGTTGGTCTTGGGGTATACCAGCATCTATTATCTATTAAACCATTTCACTCCCTTCCTGGGGAGATTCTGCTTATTTGGTCACCTCTTGCACATGTTAATGATAGGGATCCCAGTAGGGTCCACTCTAGTCAAATTCAACTTGAGAGCTATCCTTCATTCCATTGGAGAGAGACTTCCCAATGAGTGGATCCCTGACACCAACAATGTGACCAGTTAGGTTCCAACTCACTGGCCTCTCCTTTGCCTAGGTACCAAACTATTGTTGGTGAAATCCCAAATATGTACAGGGTTCACATTGAGTTCCTACTGCTAATCCTTAAATAGCCACTCAACAGTGGTTTTAGGCTTCCCAATCTTGCACAGTAATTATGGATGTCCCTCCTGAAATCCACCCAACCAGGATAAAAGGAGAAAGAGCTACAATCCTTGTGATTATGCTGACATACTGTGTTATAGTCCCAGATGGCAAATGGCTGCACACCCACTTAGTTTGTTCATCCCAAATTGTCTTCATGGCTATGCATGCCGCTGCCTTGAGAGCTATGTGTGTGCTCTCTGAAGTTAGTGCTAGCTCTTCAAGGCAATCATCTATCCAGATATATATGAGCTCTAGGTATTGCAGTATCTTTATCCTCAGTGCTTTAGTGGGGAATAAATGTATTTTTTCTGTTCCCCCTTGCTGTAGTGCTTGCTAAAGGCATCTTCAGGGGCTAACCCAAGGCATCCCAGGAAATAGAGTGTTGCAGCACCAGAAAGTTTTCTTGTATAGCTGGACTGTCAAAGCTTGTGCAGCAAAGCACTCAGCTGCAGATGCCTCTGTATCCTGCGTTGGAGAAATTTTTGAATCCTGCTGCCCTGAGCTTCTTCAGCTCTTTCCCAATCACTCTAGCAGAATCTTTAAGAGACGCCTGCCAATGGACACAGCCTTGAAGAGGTCCCATCCTTTTACGCAAGTTGGATTGGATTTAATCCAGCCCAAACAAGCTTGATGAAAGATTCAGATACTCAAGGTGAACTTTCACTGGAACAGAGTCTTTGAAGGAAGCCAAATTGTGTAAAACTGGTTCAGATACCTTGAATCTAGGAAGCAGTATCTTTGACAGGGACCTGCGGGGGTACCAATATCTGCCAAAAAGGGTGTATAAAGCCCACAAGTGAATTTTCAGGTGCTATCTTTGTTTTTATGTTAGCCCTGGGTCCCTCTAGTGATGAGGTGGTTGAACTTCTTGATGGGGCAAGTGTGACAGAAATTGCAGGATAGTAAGAAGATGTCTCTAAGTGATGGGGAATTACCACCCAAATCCACATAGAGTTAATGATTAACCACCAACGCAGCTTCAAATACTGTTTTATGAAATTTCCAAATGAGATACTAGGATTGAGTAAAATAATTAATCCTAACCAAAGTAGCCCAAGATAAATAGCCTGTGAAAGCATAAGAGAATATTAAGAATAAAATTATGGACATTGAGATGCAGCACAATTTTTATTTTCCAAGACAGGGGGGACCACTCCAAGATTGACAGGTATTGAATTAAAATTGGGAGGTGCCAACAACAAAGCTCCAACTTCAGGGCCCCATCTTCCAGTAATAATCCAGCCTATAATAAGATTGTAGGGAATGTAGCACAACAATCCAACTACAAGATGCATTTTTAAAAGTAAATTAGACCAAGGGATATTTGATTTTTCTTGAGTAACTTTTTGGGAGGACTCAACTCTTAGAGTTGAAACAGTGAAAATTATTCAATATATATCAAAAATCAACTAAGCAATACCACCTGTATCCTGGGCTCCTATTCCTTCTACATTGTCAAGTAAGTATCTGGTCCAAGTTGCAAAGAACCCTTGAGTGACTAATTTCTGACAACCATGCTGATTAACAAGCTCATATTGGGTAACCCTCAAATTACGTCAATTTATCAACATCAATTTGCAAGGAGGAATTGGTTTCAGCTGGAAGACTAGAGCAGCCATAACCCATTTTCAATTGACTGTTTGATTCAAATCTTTTAATTTGGTCAATTTTGTTAAAGGTTTGCAGACTTTTTGAGCCTTTCTACTTGGCTGGATAATTCCTGGCATGATGGAATCTACCATGACAGCAAGCAAATAGTTGGATATGCAGTACCCTGTGGAGATGGCTTGCCCTATTTATAAGTTCTCCAGTTGTTAGGAAGTACCATTTTCTGAATTTTTTCTTTGGGGGCATCTTTCCTTGATTTAAATGGGTGCAGAGAATCTAACTGGGCTACCACTATCTATTATGTACTTTTAGTAAGTATACTGTACAAGAAAGGAAAAGACTCTGAAGAGATTGATATCTTTATTGAAATAAGAAGAGAGCACTAAAAAAGCTGAAAAAATGGCACATAGTGTCCATGTAGATCATATTATTTGAGAAGTGAGATCTCTCTAAAAAGTTAAGTTATTGATCCATGTAGGATATCTAGGCTAAGACTTATGCCACAATAGCTCCCATAATTACTGAAATCAGCTGGCCAAAACGCCAAAAATAAGAATGTGGTGATCAAATCCACAAAAATCAAGGTCCTTGTGATTTAAACTTCACAATAGACATGATAATAGTTGCAATGAGATATTTTTTAAAGCAAAAATACAAAAATTATTCTCCAGGGGCTCCAAAAACCCTGGTCAGCTGATTTGGCTCATAAATTGCAGAATAAGACAGCCAAAAAGACCATTTATAACATCAAAAGCACCATCAACACAACTATATATATATTTGAGAGCCCAAGAGCACTGGAGTTACTTATCTGACTGTCATTAGTGAGAAAATCCAGATGTTAAAATTTTGACTTTTTAGGGTTGAAGCTCAAAAACAGGGATTGTTTATTTCTCTCTGCCCTTCAAAAATTTAATACTCTCTTAAAGGGCTTGTCACTATTTTCCCCTCCTATCATTAGACCTATCAGACTCTGCCTCACATATACTGGTGCTATTTGATCATTGTAGCTATGCAATATTTTGTGAGCATTGTCAAGTTTATACTTCTGGGAAGTATAATAAACAAAGTAAGGGGAAGATTTAAGAAGAGAATGATACTTTATTGGATATGAGTATAGAATAATATATAGTATCATGACAAGCCACATGCTGTCTATGTACGTCATGGAGGTCATGGGGCTTATCTGAGTAATGTTCCTCTTGAGTCATGAGGCTTAATCAAGTTGTGTTCCATTTAGGACCTGGATTGAGTGATCCCTGTCATAGATGGTTAACTAATAATGGTGCCACCAGTTTATTGACTGGGCGGTGAACCATTTGGTGAGCCGTTTGGTGATTTACTCGGGGCATTAATTCCCCAAGAGGAAGTAATCAAAGATGTTGCGACATCTCCCCCTGGGGTGCTGGAAGGCAGAGCCTTGGGAATTTTCTTGAGAGTATCTGGTATGCGGGCTTGATATTGATCCAGTTTGATGTTGGGTACAGGGAGCCTTGAATTTTGTTGGGCTGTTCTTGCTTTAATCAAGCGGAGTCGGTTGTGGTACATACATTTCAGTTCAGTCCAAGCTCTAATCCCTTTGATGAGGTAGGTGTTATTGGGCTTAACTTCTATGACAATGCCTGGTCTGCATAGTCCTGGATCTAGTTTGTGTTGGTTGTGATTGACAACCCAGATCTTGTCTCTGACTTGGAACCTTTCTTGTTGTAATGGGATTGCTTCCTGCTAGACCCTTTGATGTTCCCTCTTTTCTTGGTCCTTTCTGGTGTGTAGTACTTTTGGGTCATTACTGTCTGGTATCTTCTTTGGAAGTGGCAGTTGTGGACCTGTGATTGTACTGACAAGTGCAGGTTTCTGAACATAGACAAGATCATAAGGGCTTTTGCCCGTATTGTAGTTGACTCATGTTCTGCAGACCATAAGAGTGGTTGGTAGCATATCAACCTAGGCTTTTGGATTGTTGGCAGATAACTTACTGAGGGCTTCCACTAGAGAGCCGTTTAGTTGTTCTACACGTCCATTTGCTTGTGGGTGATATGGGCTGGCTGTGACGTTTTTTATTCTGTTCTTGGCAAGGTATATGTTGGTGTCAATAGCTTTAAGTTCAGTGCCTCTATCTGTGATCAGGAGGTCAGGTTTCCCAAAATTTGCTATGATCTCTTTGCCAATGAATTGTCTCACATTGTTGCCCTTGTGCTCTTTTGTGGCTTGCGCTATGGACCATCTGGTTGCATAGTTGATAGCTGTTATGATTTACTTCTTGCCTTTGATTTCACTGGGCATAGGTCCCACAATATCCAACAACCATACCTTGAAGGGTTGTGTGATGGATACAGGTACTACTGACTTGGGTGGTGCTTTGGTTTGGGCATACTTCTCACAGACTTTGCATTGCTCCAGTACTTCTCTGATGTCATCTAGCATGTTGGGCCACCAGTAGCGTGTCTTGAGGTATTCATGCAAGTTTCTGCTACAGGTGTGTCCCAAGTCTCTGTGATATCAGCGGATTGTGTCAATCTTTTATGTTGATGGGACATAGGGTACGGTGTCATCATTTGGAAGGATTTGATGTAATGTGCCATATACGTTTTTGAACAGGTGTTTGTTATTAAGGACCTTCTCTTGGATGTCCATTGGTGTGCCAGGTGGGAACCCTTCCTGGAGATTCCCCATGATTAACATGGGCTAGTTGGGCTTTCCATCAGCACAGAAGATATGTTTGCTGTATAGCCTTGATAGGGCATCTGCAGTAATCATCTCCTTGCCTGTCTTGTATTCAATTTGCATGGGGTATCTCTGTATGAGGCTCATCCATTTGGCTCATCCATTTGGCTTGTCTTCTTGACAGGTGTTGTTGTGTTTTGAAGAATATCAACAACTTGTGGTCAGTGAGTACCTTGAACGTCTGGGCTCCTTCCAGGTAGCATTGCCATTTAATGAGGCAGTGTATGATGGTCACCAATTCCTTGTCGTGTATGGGGTATCTTTGTTTGCTTTCTGATAACTTCCTTGACTCATATGCCACGGGAAGGAAGTCATTTTGGGCCGTTTGGATACGGAGGACTCCTCCTATGGCATAGTCGGAGGCGTTGGTTTCTAGCTCATAGATACCCTCACAGTTTGGGTATTGTAGGATGGGGGCAGTAATCATGTGTTCCTTTAGTTGGCAGAAATGTTGATCTTGTAAGGGTGTCCAAGCAAATTTGGTTGTTATCCCGGTGATGGCTGACAAGGGAGCTGTTAGGGCGCCCCAGTCAGGGATGAACTGCACACGTAGGCTACCATTCCAAGGAAAGTGCGGAGTTTGCTCTTGTTCCTTGGGGCTGGCATCTCTGTTATAGCACGTATCTTATCTGGATCTAGTTTAATACCATCCCTGCTGATGATATGGCCAAGGAATGGAAGTTCAGTTGAGAAGAACTTGTATTTGGATGGCTTGGCAATCAGTTGGTTGTCTTCCAGGGTACAGAGAACTGCACAGATATCTTCCCAGTGTTGTTGCAGGTTGGGACTATAAATGATGATGTTGTCCAGGTAGATGATTGCTCTTTTTCCAATGTGTTCCTTGAATACTTCATTCATGAAGGTTAAAAAGGTACTGGGAGCATTTTTCATGCCAAAATTGAGAGCAACATATTCAAAGGATCCATATTTAGCTTTAAATGTGGTCTTTGGAATGTCTTCAGGTTTCACGCAAATTTGGTGGTAACCTGCTGTCAAATCAATTTTTGTGAAGATTTGGGACCCCCCCAGGGCATCAAAAAGGTCATTGATGAGGGTCAGGGGATACCTGTTCTTAATTGTGACCTTGTTGGGGGCCCTGTAGTCTGTGACCAGGCAGAGTCCTCTGTCTTTCTTTGCCACAAAGAAGACAGTGACACCAAAGGGTGACTTTGAGGGTCTGATGAGGCCCTTTTTGAGTGCTTTGTCAAGGTAAGCTTTTAGGGCATTGTCTTCTTGTGGTGTGAGGCAGTAGATGGGTTGTGCTTTAGGTACAATCCCTTTTAGGTCAATTTTGTGTTGTATACCCTGTTCAGGGGGTAACCTGGATAGTGTCTCTTGGAATACAGAGGGGAATTTACTGACTAGCTGGTCTCTAATGGGGGTCTGTTTGTGTCAAGTTTCCGTGTTTTTGAAGTGGATAACCTCATACGTACAGGTGCTCCTATTGATTTTGCTGGGGTCAGTTTCTTTTCCTGTTTCTATGATCTTTACAAATATGTGGTCCCTCATGAGGGTGTCAAGATGTGTCAGGTACACGTGATGGTGGACTTCTCCTTCCTGTATGGTGAGGGTGGCACTGTCCCAGTCAATATGAGGGTTTGTCTTTCGCATCCAGTCCAGGCCAAGTATGACATCATACTTGGGGATTGATATGATAGGGCCATTAATTGTTGTTTGTACATCTCCAATTTGGGCACAGAAAACGTTTTGCCTCTTGGGTAACTGGTGTGCTTTGGTTGTCTGCCATGATGATCCTCTTGATGTTACTTCAAGTGGTAGGTAACTTAATGAGGTCTGCAAAACTCTTGTTGATGAGAGATTGATATGCTCCAGTGTTGAATAGTGCTGTGCTCTAGTATCTGCAAAAGCAGAAAGAATAAGTGAGGAGTTTATTTCCAGTTTGGGCAGCAAACAGTAGAGGATTGCTGGAGGGTACTTGGATCATGGTGATTGAATCCATGTCCTGTTCTCTGTACGGGTCTTGTGAAGTGGGGGAGGGCGGCTTGCCTAAGCACTCCCCTGAGCTTTCCCTCCTTGTTAGCATCTTTGGTGCTGGCCTGGTTGGCTTATGCAGTGCAATTCCCAGTTCAAAGATGGGTATTTTTGGCTTGGTTGCTTTTTTTTTATTGGGGCAAGGTTCTCTCTTAGCTGCAGGGTTTACCTTGCGCTTGTTGGTGGCGTGTAGATTGTCAGACTTCTGAGCTGAGTGCTTCCCCTCTAGGAATAAATCTTTGAGGTTCTTGCAGCAAGTCATGTCAAACTGACGTCTAATGTGTGTGGGAAGGCCATTGTAAAAGTCTAGGTGTGGCCCAGGTTCATCAAAGTTAATGATGTTGGGTGCTTGGTCACATAATCCTTCATAGGCCGCAATGTACTCTTTGATGGTTCCTGTCATTTTGAAGGTTCAAAGCTCAGTCATAATTACTACGTCTGAGTCCTTCATGGAGAACTTTTTGAGGAATGCGGCCTTGAAAATTTCCCAATTCACTTTCTGGTCAGGGTATTGGGCTAGTCATTTGGTTAAAAAATGTGAAACAGTTCCTGTGACGTAAAGGGCAATCTTGCTGACCCAGAGTCTTTGAGGGTAGTCCACTTGTTTGAACTTGCTTTGTGCACTGTTAATCCAAAGGGAGGCATTTTTGTGGTGTAGTCCAGCAAAGGCGCCAATTTCAGCAGTGCACAGGCATTGAAACACTATATTGGGTATCTCAGGCTATGGAGGCGCTATTGTGGTTAGTGTGGTGGGCAACAGTCTGCAGGCTTTGAGAGCGTTGTACTGATTGATGGTCACAAGGACATTATTGTAGATGACAAGGCCTGCGGGAATGTCTTGTCCTACTTTGTAATCTCTCCAGCTGTTAGGGAGTACCATTGTTTGGGTTCTTTTCTTGGGAGGAATTTTCCTTTGAGTTGACTAGGTATGGATAACCTACCTGTGCTACCACTGTCAAGTTTATACTTCTGGGAAGTATAATAAACAAAATAGGGGAAGATTTAAGAAGAGAATGATACTTTATTGGATATTAATATAGAATAATATATAGTATCATGACAAGCCATATGCTGTCCATGTACATCATGGAGGTCATGGGGCTTATCTTAGTAATGTTCCTCTTGAGTCATGAGGCTTAATCAAGTTGTGTTCTGTTTAGGACCTGGATTGAGTGATCCCCTTTATAAATGGTTAACTGATAATGATTCCACCAGTTTATTGACTGGGCAGTGAACCATTTAGTGAGCCGTTTGGTGATTTAATTGGGGCGTTAATTCCCCAAGAGGGAGTAATAAAAGATGTTGCGACAGCATCAAAATATTTTAAGCTCTATTATAATTTCTCAAGGAAATTAAGTTCAACCCAAAAGCTTTCCTTGGGTTACAACATCTACAATTACTCCCTCTGGGAAGTGATTCCCTGAGTGATTCTCAAATCAATCATTAAGTTAGTGGCACTCTTATCAGATGCCCATCTTGTATGGGGATCAAACCTTTTAAGTCCTAAATAAAAAATTGCCTGGATAAGCCCCATGACTGCCATGACATACATAGACAGCATGTGGCCTCCTATGATTTCATATAAAACTCTAAACTCATATCAATAAAGCATCATTCTCTTTTCAATTTCCCCTTTATTTTGCTTTATATACTTCCAAGAAGTATATTCACAACAGTGGTAGCACAGGTATGCTATCCAAACCTACACAACTTAAAGAAAAAATTTCTCCCAAGAAAAGAACCCAGAAGATGGCACTCCCCATCAGCTGGAGACAATATGAAGAAGTTCAGGACATCTCTACAGGATTCACTGTCTTCAAAATTATCCTTGTACCCACCAAACAGTACAGTTTCCTCAGTACACAAGGAGTCCTGAATCTTCCTCCAATTCCCAAAGCAACCAAAATACCCAAAATTGTATTTCAACGCCTACACTCAGCAAAAATAGGAAATTTCTCAGACTGCACGGTGAAAATGTCAACCTCTGGATCCAAAGAGCCCAAATAAATTTACATAAGTGGGGCTATCTTGCAATCTCTGGGCAAGGGGAATAGCCTTACATGTTACTGGGGCTGCCTCATGCTTTGTAAGCAAATGATTCAATTAATACCCTGGTCACAATAAAGACAGGGACATGTTCAAGCACGCCTTCTTGGAAAAATTGCCATAAAGGACTCTGACGTTGTGATCATGACAGAAATCTGAATCTTTAAAATGATAGGAATAATTAAGGAGTACATTTCATCATATGAAGACATACATGATTGAGCTCCCAACATCATCTACTTTGATGAGGCTGGATCATGTCTGGACTTCTACAATGGCCTTCCTAGACATATCATAATTTTATTTTGGCATGAGCCACTGTAAGAACCTCCAAGACATATTCTTGGAGGGAAAAAAGCTGATAAAAAATTGGACAACCTACATGTAACCAAAAAACAGAGAGTCTCTCAGCAAAGAAGGCTAGACCCAATAAACAAACCAACTGAGTCAACAACCCTCATCATATTAGGCAGAAATTGTACAAATCAGGTGAACCAGATGAGTACTGATAATGCAGACAAAGAGGGAAAAGCTCAGGGTATTGCTTAGGCAAGCTGCCCTCCCCTCACTGCATGATTTGTATAGGAATCAAGATTTGGATTCAATTATTGTTATTCAAATACCCTCCAGCAATCCTATACTGTTTTCAGCCCAAACTGGAAATAAACTCCTCGCTCATCCTTTCTGCTTTTGCAGATACCAGGGCATATCACTATTTGACACTGGAGCAGACCAATCCCTTGTCAACAAGAAACTTGCTGGCCTCATTAAACTACCAACAGTTCAAAGTAATTTCAAGAGATTTATCATGGCAGACAACAGGAGCACACCAGTCATCAGAGAGATAAAACCTTTCTGGGCCCAAATAAGAGACATATAAAATACAATTAGTGGTCCAATCATACCAATCCCCAAGTATGATGTTATACTTGGCCTGGACTGGATGAGAAAGACAAAACCTCACATCAACTGGTAAAGAGCTACCCTCACCGCACAACAAGAAGAAGTGAACTATCAAATGTACCCAACTCACCTTGATACACTCATGAGGGACCATGTGTTTGTGAAAATCACAGGAAAAGAAGAAGAAAAGTACCCTAGAAAAATTGGCTTAAATATCTGCATGTATGAAATTATTAATTTCAAGAACACAGAAACCTCACTTGAACAGGACCAAATAAGACAACAGCTAGTCCTAGAACTCCCTTCTGTCTTACAAGAAAAACTGCCAGTACTACCACCTGACAGAGGTATTTAACACAAAATCAATCTCAAAGAAAGTGTGCTAAAAGCAGGCCACATCTACTGCCTAACACCAGAGTAAGACAATGCCCTAAAAGCCTATTTGGGTGAAGCCCTAGAAAAGGGACTCATTAAACCATCCAAATCCCCTTTTGGTGAAGAAGTCTTTTTTTTAGTAAAGAAAAATGGAGAATTGCACCTAGTCACTGATTACAGGGCGCTCAATGAGGTCACAATTAATAACAGGTATCCCCTGCCCCTGATTGATGACCTCTTCAATGCCCTGGGGGGTCCCAGCTCTTCACAAAAATTGATTTAACAGCAGGATATCACCAAATCTGCGTTTAAGAAGAAGATATTCCCAAAACAGCATTTTTGTCAGGGGCCAGAATAGGCCAGACAAAACCCTATGTTGCATAGGTTCAACACCTGAAATTGAGCAATTGTGCAACCAAAAAATTGTGTTGTCAATCATGTATATTAACAAAAATAAAACTTTAATTCCAAGTGGAGAATTGAACCCTGGTCAAGGCCAAGCCTGGGGGCAATTGTAAACTGTACCAAAGCCAAGTGAAAAAGATTTTAATTGGCCCATAATCTCTGAAACCCAGAATTGGGGACTTGGGTTACCGAATGGCCCAAAATTCCCCTGCCAGCTTCCCCAGGACAAAATAATGAAAGGATCCATTTAACTGACAAATCAGGAGTCACTAATGGAACCCAACTTGAGAATAATTCATTGACAACCAATAAGGAGTTGTCAGCAAGTCCAATTGCAGTTTCCCAGAAGGATATAGCTGGGAACACTGACATCCCCTTTCTTTGTTGACATCTTCATCTAATAAAATTTTGTTGGTTAATGAAAACTGAGAATTTATACTTTGTAGGGATTTATTACATTATCACAAATTTTATACTGATGATGCTTTCAAACAGAGAGTACCTCCAGTACCAACACCAGCTCTGGGAAACAGAGCAACTTCCAGCTGCCTCCAACCAACCACCCCCAGCCTTCACCCTATCTCCTAGAGTGCTGGACCAAGAAATACTTCCTGCTCCTGAACCATGACTCTCCTTTCCTTTCCTGGTGTCCCTCTGATCTAAAAACTTGCCCAGCCAAGCCCAACCATGAGCACTGCCACATGAAAACTTCCTCTTGTTCCTTCTGCTTCATCATATGATTAAAGTAAGCTTGGGTTTGCCTATTTGATCATGCTGGGGCTCACTGAGCAAGTGATACCCCACATGAGAGTGTGGCGTCCCTGGGCTACAGCTACCAATTATGTGATACAGATGGCCCTTGTAATCTAGTGGGCCTTCCATGCTTGTCCCTTCCCCTTGACCAAAGGTTCCCCTGGGAGTCATCCAGGCCATGAAAATTTTGAACTAATTATGGCTTGTTTGAATGTGTTGTCCTCAATTTTGGCACGTCACTTTTTGATCAGCTCAATCCCACTTTTTGGAATTTAGAATTTAAAAGCAGTTAAAAGCACATAAGAGTCTAATTTTAAACAAGGCTTTTATTAAGAAAAAGGTATGGTAATTTATAACACCAGATCCTGGGCCAAGGTGGTCCAAGGACAGAAGCGCTCAGTGAAGGACCATCTGGTCAACTTCACTAAGAACACCAATAAGGGACCCTTCATTAAAACCAAAGATTGGATGAAAATTTTCACTTTAGAAAGATGGTTTGAGGACATAACCGGTACCCTTCTCAAGTCTCCTGTTCCCCATGGGGTCAGAGTCAACTTCAAGAGTGACCCAGCTACCTTCCAGGAGGCAGCCAAGGCCATAGTCAGCACCTAACCAAAGGCATTCTTCCTTCAGCAGAGTCCTCTCAAGGACTTCTTTTAATTTTTCTTCCTCTCTAAGGAGGACACTGACCTGGCCACAGAGGAGAGCTTTACTGTGGAGATCCCTGATAACAAGAAGATATCACCAAGTCTACCCTCCTAACCACCATAACCATATTTAACAAGGATACCACCCTCTTCATCTCCTTTGAGGCCCTACATCTGGATATGAGTAGAGTGGAAGTTGAAGCTCAGCTTAAAGAGGGGCTGGCACACTATGGTGAGATTGTGCAGTTTGAACTGCTTAAGAACCCTTACATAAGTCACCTCTCTACAGCCAAGGCAATGGCCATGATAAATCCAAAGGACGCTGCCACCTCTGCTGCCATCTCAAGAAGAGCCACCATACTCAAGGCGGACAGCACCACAAGCAGTGAGTTCAAGATGTTCTCTGAACAAACACCCCCATTTATGCCCTTTTCTTGGCCATGGGCCACAGAGAAGCACTGTGTCCTTCCACCATAGAAGGAGTCCGCGCTGCTGAGGAAGTCACCTAGCAGCAGTTACTGGCCCTGAGGCTCCAGGTATCCAGATCAATGCCCTTAAATCCCTCCCCTAGGGATCATTGGCTGAGTAACAAATGGTGGCTCCAATCACTAATTTCAAGAATAAGACCCATGCTAATACTACACACCCAGAACCAGCCAATGGAAGCCCAGGATCCAGACCAAATAGATACACAGGAGGCATCCTCTTCCTCCCAAGCCACAGCCCAGTCATAAATTGCAACCCAGCCTCAAACCTCATTAGTGGAGGTACCTACAGTAGATATACCAATTGTTCAAGCACAGGCATCACCTGCTGCTCTAAACAATCAGGCACAGGGACAGACCTCAGCCCACACTCAAGAAGAACCAATTAGATTGAGACAAAAGGCTTTATCAAGAATTCCAGCTATCACTAAATAATCACCTTATGCTGTTGAAGATCCTAAAGCATCTAAGGCATCCAAAAATGGCAGCTTCAATGGAACTACTGAGGTTGGTGGGCCCCCAACAAGAGGGTCCACTAGGGCATAGTAGCTACTGGAACCTTAATCAAAATAGAGACCCTGAACATTAAAGGATTTTCTAGCCCACAGTCTCAGGCAAAGAAAATAAAGATCCTGCTCTTCCTCAAAGATGATCTGATTGTCCTCACTGAAGTCAAGTACAGCTCTGAAGATGAGCCCAAGTTCAAGAGGCTACTACTCCCCCACACCACCCTCTGGTCAAATAAATGCTTCATCTTAATCAGGAAAGGGGCCCATATTGCAGCAATCAATAGAAGAGAATACTTGGAGGGGAGAATACTGATGGCTGACATTGCATGAAATGAGGTTGAATTCCCATTTTCAGTGGTGTATAGCTCAGCAGACTCCAAGGAAAAGACCCTCTTCTTTACCCAACTTAAAGATATTGAATTTTCTCCTGATACAATTTTTGTTGGAGATTTCAATTTGTGGACACACCCAGCAGGCAAAGCACCAGAGATGTCACTTCCTGAGCATGCTATCATGTTTGGAAAATGGCATCAAAAGAACTGCCTCAAGGACACAGCAGACTTTGAAGCAGGGTATCCAGCCATAATGTTGTGCGTTAACTCAGTGAATCTCAACAGTTTCTCCGCAACACGTCTCAATTACATTTTTGCTGGGCCAGAGTTGTTGCTTGCTGTAACACCTATTTTTCCAAGCAACATAATTGGCTTTTATTGGGAATTTTGACCAAGCAATGATGCCAATTATGACGGAGCTCACAGATTAGAGTTTTTGCAACCAAACTCATAAATTAGCGGTATAAAAATCAATGATGCTAATTATGACAGAGCTTGCAGATATGAATTACAGATGTCAAATAACATAAATTGGTAGTATAAAACATATGCATATTAGATTAGAAGTAGTCTGCTGACCTGAACCATAAATCAGCCAATGTTAAGTGCTGCTGCAGCGCTTAATAATACATGATTTGCTGCTTCACCACTTTGGAAAAATACAGGCGCTGCGGTGCCACCTAACAATTGGAATAAGTGCCAAAGCGCTGACTTACTTTATTGTCAAGCGCTGCTGTGCCACTTAGTAATTGGGTTAGGCGCCAAAGAGCCAAATTACTATTATGTCAAGCGCTGCCAACCAACTGAAAATAATTGTAGGCGCCAAGGCACTGCCTTACTTTTACATTGAGCGCCAAGGTGCTGGGTTTGATTCCCCATAATCTCAAATTCCCATATTAATCACATTAATAAGCATTAAGCTTGGAGCATACCAGGAAGGTAGGAAATGATCCTAAAGTATTTAAATTATTCTATTCCAGCAAGGATCACCTGTTCTGGGTGAATATGAAGATATTCTATTGGTTGACGTGTGATAAGCGCCAAACCTAGATTAATAATTACCCAAATTAGGGGCGTGTTAGAATATCCTAGAAGACATTGCTAGCAGCCCAGGGGTTAACCTTGTAGAAGGTATAAGAAGAATTAATAAATTGCAATAAAAACAATATTTGTCCCATCTTTGATCTATCCTTTATTCTGGTTGACTTTTATCCAAATCTTAAGTGCTTCTGCTTGATCAGAAGCCATTTCTGGGCAATAATCATATTTCCATTTGATCCTGGCTCTTCTGATACAATACTACTTATATCCTCACATATGAATGTATTTAAGCAAATGCTCTGTGCTCAATAATCTCAAATAATTGTGGTGCTGCAATGCAAAAAGTGCAACAGCTTTTACCATCATCATATATGTACAAAGTTTGAGATCAACAACCAATTATCTTTTAATAAACCTGCTTGCCTCCTCCCAACAGACTTTGGCTGTAAATGTATTTATGAAGAGATCCATCATTCACATAGTTACACAACAGCCCTTAGTCAAATTCAAATATGGATTACTATCAAAGCAAACATGAAAAACAAGGTTTGAACAGAATCAGCAAAACCTATTTACACCAAAAACACATGTTTTTGTTGACTGACTAATACAATCAAGCATCTCAAGACAAACAAGCTGAATCCTATTTCCCTGCAATGGGCGGCTGCCTAAAATGCAACATGTTGCAGTTTGGCTAAGGCAGAGTTTTGCCAAACAAACCTAGAGAGATTAATGGTTGATACTACCCTTACTATCAAAGGGGAATGGCCCACCAAGGATTTTATCTCACAGTTTAAAGCTAGAAAATTCCAGAAAGCCATAAAATAAGTTACAGTAGATGATAAAACAGTGGAAGATAGCACAATAGTGTTAAAAGAAACTGAGAAATTTTATAAAAATCTGTATACTTCTGAGGCTACTCCTCATCAAGCAGCAGTGGATAACTGGCTCACAGTTGTTCCAAGGACCCCTATCCAGAATGCATTAGCTTTTTCTGTAGACCTGGAGGAACTTGAGGATTTGATCAAAAACTCACCCAAGAACAAAGCCAGGCTGTAGGGTTCCTGTCCACCAGTCCCCAAAGGGTGTCCTGGGTCATAGCCAGGGACTGGCTGGAAGGGATTGTCATTCTCTAGTAAGGGAAAATGTATCTCAGAAATATGTATAGGGTTCAAAATGGGCTTTTATTTACTCTCAGAAGGAAGATCCCCTTAGAAACCTTCTGATATATGGCCTGGGGGTCAGGGAAACAATATGTGTTTGCCAATACTTGGAGCCCTCTAACAATATCTTGGACTCCTTCTCCTTAGACTTGGACTCCTGTGCCACACTTAGGATACAGCTCCTTATCTCAAGCTCCAGCTCCTTAATATTGGGCTTCTGCTCCTTCATCTTGGGCTTGAGCTCTCTATACAGCTCTAGTGGCCTTGGTATTCCACTTGTATCAGTCCAACCAAGCTCCTGATGGCAATCAAAAGGCTTACAAAAACCTCTCAGCAGAAACTCAAAAGACCCAGAAAAGACTCCATAACTTTCCAGCTAGCTTCCTTCTTATGGTGTCTTTTTCCCAACAGTTCCACCTTCAAAAATGGCTTTCTTTAAAAGCTTAAAACAGTGCCTCTCACTTTTTTGTATAATAACTTAAGCTTACATACTTACTTTCTCAAAAGCTTAAAGTATCAATTCACTGTTTTTTTGCTTATAATTTAAGCTTTTGGCTTCCAACCAATTATATTCATCAGGAAACCTTTCAGAACTCAACCAATTAATGCAGAGCGCAAAACTAGACCATTTATGAAGTTCCACCAGGATCCAACTAGGAAATCAATTTCTACTGCTCAAACTGCTCTAATCAACAACTCTTTGTGCATCAAAGCGTTAACCAGTCCATTATTCTGGCACCATTTCACTCAATCAGCTTTCAATAAATCTACAGTTCAAACACTGTAACTTATTTCTTCTTTTCCTTTCTTTTAATTTATATGATAAATAATTCCATTTTTATATCATATCTTTTGGCAGCATTAATTAATTCTTTTACTGCTTCTTTCTTATAAACATCTACACTTCCAAGAGTCCAAAACAAGCATCCTTGCTCCTGTATCCACTTCTGCCAGTGCTTCTTAGCCAACTTTCAGTTCCTCAGCTAGTCCTGCATTATAATCTTCTAGTTCTTTAGCTAGTTCTTCACCATGATCTTCTGGTCCTTCAACCCTTTTCAGTCAACAAACAGCTTAAACCATTCCTTCATCTACTCCTGCATCCTGATCTTCCAGTCCTTTGGCTAATTCTTCATCATTATAAGCTAATCCTGCATAATGATCTTCTAGTCCTTTGGCCAATCCTTCATCATGATCAGCTAATCCTGCATTGTGATCTTCTGGTTCTTACAACTAATCCTGCATCATAATCTTCTAGTCCTTCAGCTAATCCTGCATCATGATCAGTTAGTCCTTCAGCTAATCCTCAACATGATCTAACAGTCCCTTAACTAGTTTTCACTGTGATCATACAGTCCGTCTTACTAGTCTTCACTACTGATCTCACACTATGAACTGCCTCAGTTCTCAATCTCAGACCCTGTTACCAGAACCTGTAGACCCAGATATAAGTCTACATTGAACTGGCGTTTAACTGGGCCCTTGCAAGTGGCAATCACTTAGGCCATCCAACCATATATCATTAAAGTCTATGCAGTTGTCTTTACTCACCCAGGTGATTAAGTCTGAGCTTTCAGTCACAAAGTAATCAGCTTTACTTCCCAGAGGCCTGATAACACCAATTTCTGCAGCTGCTTCCCCAAAAATCCGTCTTGGTGACACCCCTGAGCATATCTATGCCCTCTAATGCTCACTTTGGGATTTCCCAAAGCTCCTATAGGGACATAAATAAGGACACCCTACCATTATGTTAGGTAGATTGCTTGCTCACAGACCTCCTGTAAGCTTATCAGGGCACAGAGCTCTCAAAGCTCCTCCCCTCCCTGGCAGCATGTGTTACCTGCCAGGGGTCCAAAAACTTATAGCCCTGGTAGCCAAGTTACCTACCATGCTGGCACACTTTCTTATCCTGGCAGACTGTGTTACCTGCCAGGGTCTAAACAATCATCCAGCCTAAGTAGCACATGCTACCCACCAGGCTGGACCACTCCCCACCCCAAGAAGCTAAAGTTCCCTGCTGAGCTATCTCATTCCTCACCCCTAGCAGCCACAGTTTCCTGCTGGGTGAAGACCTCTAGCCCACAGTAGCCAATATCTTCTGCTGGGTGGGGGCAACATTTGCCTCTAGTAGTCCTTTGTTACCTACTAGCCAGGCCTTACCTTCTCTAGTAGCCACTATTCCCTACTAGGTCTCTACCTGCAACAAAAGTCACTAAAATTCTACTTGGCCAACATTAGCCCTGCCTGCAAACCACCAAACATATGGACTGTCACACAGGCCCTGATGGCTTGCCTTATTAGTTCTACAGGAATCACTTTTAGGACATCTATCATACACTTTTGGAGGTGTACAACACTCCAATTGCAAGTGGGTCTAGCATATATGATGGGGGCCAAGGACACATCATTCTGGTTCACAAGAAAGGACCCAAAGGGGAGCTCACAAACTGGAGAACTATCAACAGTAATAAGAACATGGTGGCAAACGTCCTCAGGGACACTTCTCAGCAAGGAGTGGCCGTCTTCTTGGACCAAGAGAAGGATTACAACAGAGTATCTCAAAATTAATTGGATACATGCTTGTAAGCCCACTCTTTTCCATTAACCATTAGATAATTGCTTACTTCTCTACATGGACTACACTATCCAGGTGGCTTCAGCCCATGATGAGACTGACATGATTTACTTGTCCAGAGGTCTCAGAAAAGGGGATCCTCTAAGCCCAATTCTATACAATATGGAAATTGATCCTTGGATCAGGCACTTGAGCAAGGACCTGAAAGAGATCATCACCTTTAGCCAGGGGCCTCTTACAGTCAAAGAATTTGCTGATAAATTAATTGTGAGTCTATCATCTAAACAGGATGCCAAGAGATTTGTTTCACTTCTGACAAGATACTCTGATCTCTCCCAGGCAAAGGTCAACTCCATTAAATTCCAGGAAATTATCCTGGATGCTACTGGGTTTAGTTCCCCCCTGAGCATCAAGCCCACCTCTGATGCTGTAAGGCACCTGGGCACCTGGTTGAAGGTGGGAGGGTTTGACACCCATCTGATGGAACCCAATAAACCAAGAAAAACCACACAAGCCATGTCAAGTTAGCACTGCAACCTGGTCATCCAGCTTGCAGGGTTCAGCTGGTCAACACTCCGGGTTACTCCAAGATATGGTTCACTGCACAGTTCTTTCCTCTCTCCACTACCTTATATCAGGCTCTGAACATGGTTGTTCAATCAGCGCTATTGAGGCCTAACACTCAGCCCATAATAACTGTCAAGTTTATACTTCTGGGAAGTATAATAAACAGAAAAGGGGAAATTTAAGAAGAGAATGATACTTTATTGAATATGAATATAGGCAAATATATAGTATCATGATAAGCCACATGCTGTCCATGTACATCATGGGGGTCATGGGGCTTATCCGAGTAATGTTCCTGTTGGGTCATGAGGCTTATTCAAGTTGTGTTTCATTTAGGATCTGGATTGGTTGATCCCAGTCATAGATGGCTTGACTGATAATGGTGCCACCGGTTTACTGGCTGGGCGGTGAACCATTCAGTGCACCATTCAGTGATCTGCTTGGGGCGTTAATTCCCCAAGAGGGAGTAATCAAAGATGTTGCAACACAACCCCAAAGTTATGTGAAAGCACAAGCAAGGAGGTCTTGGCCTCACCAATATCAAACAAGTGGAAGCTCAGATCTTTGGCATAACAATGTCTCTTACCCTCTCTTTCACATCCCTGCTCTACACTGGACATATGCCCTGAAGAATCAAGGACTAGAGCTTTGTGACTATCATCAGATCACAAGCCTCACACCTCAAACAACTGGCTCTCTGGAGTCACAACTGAGAGGGGCCCTCAGGGAATAGACCCATTCTGTAAGAGATTCCTGACTGCCTACAAGGAATATTGAAGCCTGAGGTCTTTCTGGCCTGAGGCACATTACAGGGGAAGAGCCCAGCTTTTCTGGCAGCCAAGCTTCCTGGGCTTGCTGGCACATCCAGGCACCAAGGTTCCAGAACCTCCCTTCTGCACTATCACCCCTGAAGCCCTGGATATACTTCTTCTGTGTAGGTACACCCCCAAAAGCAATTTCTACTGTCAGGCATGCCCCATGGACATGATAAAACTCAAGAAGAGAACCAACACTTGTAATGTTGTACGCAGAGTGTACAGAACTGCAAATAGAAGCAACTGCCCTAACCCCATCTGCGCAAGATGTGGGGCAGACAACACCCTGGTCCATAGGTTCTTACTATACCACACTAGCATCAAGATTTGGAGAACTGCCTGCTTCCTCCTCCACCCAACCAGTAAACACAGCTCTACCTACCATGATGGCGAGGTAGATTGGTTCCTGTATGGGTCCCTCTCTAGAGTCCCTGATTCATATAAAGGGGCAATTTTTCATGTGGCACTGTGGGCCATCCACTCCTCAGTCATCCACTCATTTGATGAAAAAGCAGCTCCCACCCAGATACACCAGGCCTTAGTTGCCCATAAGTTTTCCTGGATTGCAACTCAGGCATTCTTCAAAAAACCTAGGGATAGGAAGTGTAAATTCCACAGCTCTGGAATGGGCAACCATCCCAGGCCTTATGGCTGTAGACACAGACTTCTCTGTCATCATTGTTCCTCAAGAGTTGTACTGTGCACCCCCATCCCCCTCACTCCCCTTTCCCCATACCCCCTTCCCCTCCCACCCCTAATCCCCCTCCACAGCAAGTTTTTTCTCCTGCACTGCAGGTTTTCTTGCTTCACTCTACTCCCTCCCCTTAAATTTTGATTATGCCCTAGCCGCAAGGCTTGCTATACCATGTCAGCAATATCTGAGTAGCTTGAATAAATTGATTTCAGCATGACCAATGCCCCAAGTACCTTTGAGACCTTTATGAATGAATTGTTTAAAGATCACATCAGGAAAATGGCTATAGTCTACCTTGACTACATAATCATATATAGCCTCACTAAGAAACAACATTGAAAAGACATCTGCCTGGTGCTCCATACCCTTCAAGATAACCAGCTTATAGCAAAACCCTCCAAATGTGGCTTATTTTCAACTGAGATTTTATTCCTAGGCCATATCATCAGCAAAGACAGGGTTGAACCCCAAACCTGAGAAAACAAGAGCCATAACTGATATGCCAGCACTGCGCAATAAAAACAAACTTTTTACATTCCTGAGAATGGTTGCCCATGTCAGGAGACTTATCCCTGGCTGGGGAGCCTTGGCCACTCCTTTATCTGCAATCACTGGCAAGGCAATGAAATTTTTATGGACACCGTTGAGAGAACAACACTTCCAACAATTAAAAGAGTGAATGTTTACCACCCCTATCTTACAATATCTAAAATTGAGAAGGAGTATACAAATTAAAAACCACACATCTGACTGCACCATAGGAGGAGTACTCTGTATCCAGACGGCAGAAAAGTACTTCCTCCCTGTGGTGTAAAAGTCAAGGAAGCTGTCTGACAGTGAGCAAAGATATCCAATACATGACAAGGAACTGATAGCTATTGTTCACTGTTTAATGAAGTGGTGACACTATCTGGAAGGTTCACAAGTATTCAAAGTGTTAACTGACCACAAGTCATTGGTATTCTTCAAGACTCAACAACACCTATCTAGACAACAAGCTGAATGGATGAGCCTCATACAAAGGTATCTGATGATAGTTGAGTACAACCCAGGCAAGAAAATGCTTACTGCAGACGCTCTATCAAGGCTATACCATAAACACCTAATATGCACTGATGGAGACCCCAATTGGCCCACATTAATAACAGAAAATCTCCAAGAGGGATTCTCACCTGGTACAACAATGAACATCCAAGAGAAAGCCCTAAATAAAAAACACCTGTTCAAAAATGTGTATGATACTCTATACCACATATTACCAAGCAGCAATACTGTACCCTACGTTCTGTCAACACAAAAGATTGTCACAATCCTTTAATACCACAGAGATCTGGGGCACACCTGTTGGGAATTTTGACCAAGCAATAATGCTAGTTATGACGGAGCTCACAGATTGGGATTGCTACAACCAAATCTATAAATTAGTAGTACAAAATACAATGATGCTAATTATGACAGAGCTTGCGGATATGAATTGCAGCTACCAAATAACATAAATTGGTGGTATAAATTATACACATATTAGATCAGCAGTAGCCTGCTGACCTGGACTTTAAATTAGCCAATAATAAGCGCTGTTGCGCCACTTTAAAAATACACAAGCACCGCCTGGTTTTGGGTTAGGCGCCAAAGCGCCAAACTACTTTTACATCAAGCACCAACTGAAAACTATTGCAAGCACCACGTTTCTGCCTGGCAAATATTGCAGGCACTGCTTTACTTTTACATTGAGTGTTGAGGTGCTGGGTTTGATTCCCCATTATCTCAAATCCCCATATTTATCATATTAATAAGCACTATGTCTGGAGTATGCCAGAGAAGTAGGAAGTGATCCTGAAGTAACTAAATTATTTCATGCCAGCAAGGAACACCTGTGCTGGGTGAAGATGAAGATATTCTATTGGTTGATGTGTGATAAGCGCCAAACCTAGATTAATAATTACCCAAATTAGGGGGTATTATAATGTCCTAGAAGACATTGCTAGCAGCCCAGGGATTAACCTTTGCAGAAGGTATAAAAAGAATGAATCACTCAAAATAAAAGTAAGCTTTTAATCTTGACTTATCTGAAATATATCTTTAATTTGGTTGACCTTTATCCTAATCCTTAAGTGCTTCTGCACAATCAGAAGCCATTGCCGGACAGTAACCATGGCTCCATTCAATCCTGGCTCTTCTGATACAATACTACTCATATCCTCATGTATAACTGTATTCAAGCAAATGTCTTGTGCCCTATAATCCCAAATAATTATGGCACTGTAACACAAAAAACGCAACAACACCCATAGCAGTAATCTACATGAATACCTCAAGCCATGCTACTGGTGGCTCAACATGTTTGACAGCATTAAGAAATTGCTGAACCAATGCAAAGTATGTGAAAATTACACCCACTCCAAGGCACTCTCAAGTCAGTAATACCAGTATCAATCACACAGCCTTTCAAAGTATGGTTGCTGGATATTGTGGGACCAAAATCCAGCAATAAAAAAGGAAAAATATACATTATCACAGCTGTCAATTATGCAACTAGGTGGCCTGTAGCACAAGCCACAAAGAAACACAAATAAAACAATTCAGGGCAATTTATTGGTAAAGAAATCATAGCTAAGTTTGGGAAACCTGAGCTCCTAATAACAGAAGGAGGAACTGAACTTAAAGCTATTGACAATAATGTCTACCTTGCTAAAAATGAAATAAAACACATTGTTGCCAGCCCCTATCACCCACGAGCAAATAAGAGAGGTGAAATACTAAATGGTTCCCTTGTAGAAGCCCTCAGTAAACTGTCTGCCAACAATCCAAAGCTTTGGGCTGACACACTCCCAACAGCATTTATGGTGTGCAGAACACGAGTCAACCACAACACAGGAAAAAGCCTGTATGAACTTGTCTATGGGCATATACCTGCCATTGTAAGTACTAAACTAGAACCACAGTTACCTCTGCCCAAGAGAGTACCAGACAGCAATGAACCTGATATACAACAGGCCAGAAAAGACCAAGAGGAAATGGAATGCAAAAGAGTCAAGAGGGAAGCAATCCCCCTACAACAGAAAAGATTCCAAGTTAGGGACAAAATCTGGGGTTTCAACCACAACCAGCATAAGTTAGATCCAGGGCTACGTGGACCAGGCATTGTCATGGAAGTCAAGCCCAACAATACCTACCTTATCAAAGGAATTGGAGCCCAAACTGAACTAAAGTGTATGCACTATGGCTGACTCTGCCTGTGTAAAGAAAGAAAAGCCCAACACAAATCCAGGCTCTCTGTCCTCAGCGCAAAGCTGGATTGATACCAAGCCTGAATCCTTAACACTCTCAAGAAAATTTCTAAGGTTCCACCTTATAGTACCCCAGGGGGAGATGTTGTAATATCTTTGATTACTCCCTCTCAGGAAAGTAATTCCCAAGTTATTCCCCAAATAATCATTAAGTTGATGGCACTCTTATCAATCACTCTTCCATTAAGGGGATCTAACCTTTTGGGTCTTAAGCAGAACAATACTTGGACAGGCCTTGTGACCACCATGACGTACATGGACAGTATGTGGCTTCTCTTGATACTATATAATACTCTAAACTCATATCCAATAAAGTATGATTATCTTCTCAATTTCCACCTTTGTCTCGTTTATTATACTTCCCAGAAGTATATACTTGACAATACTAACATACTTTATAGTGAGTTTTGAATGCTTTGAGATGGTGGGTGTAAGATCAGGATCCACATGTATTTTGGGATGGCTTTCTCTTGAGATACGGATTTTAATATGGCTGTGTTTGCTGATAAATGGCTATAGGTTTGATTGTAGCTGTTTTATAGCAGGCTTGCAAATCTTACATTGTTGAAACATATCGTTATCCTTGCAGCAGTATAATTCCTATATTATGAGGGTGTATTATTGTTTTAGGCATCGGGGTTATGGGAGTTTAAACATGTATCCTCGATTCATGTGGACCTGTTTATGAGGCGAAATGGGTTCCATGATCAAGATTGAAGGAGTGTTAAAGTGGCAGGGATATGGCAAGATATTTTCAATACCATAATCTAATCCATTTATATATGTTTAGCTGTAAGCTCGGATCTTTTCAAGTGTTTATTATATAAGTTTGTGTCTTACTAAGCTGGATCTGGATTCTCAAATGAGCTTACAGCTTGATCAATCAACTTCCCTGTTAAAATCGAATCTGTAAAATCTTAATTTTAATACAAGGTAAAAGGATGAAGTTAAAATAGTTTGGGTCTTGGAGTGCAACTTTAGGCTTTCCTGATTGAGTGGATCAATTTAAACTAGAATTAAAGCTGACTCTGTTTGGGACATGTATTGGTAGGAATCATGCATATGGGGATGGATAGAGCTGCCCAAGAAATCTTGCACCGCTTGGCTTATTTAAACCTGGAAACAGGATTGGGTATTTTTGAAAGCTTTATTTAAATTATAACGTAGGCATGTTTTTTGTTGAGAATGTAAAGTATTTTTTTAAAATTCGAGGTCGAACAAAATGGAACAATGTACAAAGGTTTCTTGCTTTTGAAGCAGCAGCTTGTTTGATATTAAGCAGATATGCTATGTAATAGCCTTTGAGGCTTCCTAGTTATTTAATGAACATGGATTTAAAGAACTGTAAGTTAGTTTAGAATTTATTTAATATGCGATGTAAAATGGGAAGCCTTTCTGGAACTAATATATTTCCATGATTTCATTTAGGTATAATGAAATTACGGGGGTTCTACTATAATTTGGTTGATCTAGACCAAGTTGAAACTGTTGAGTGGGGCTTTTGGAAGGCTGTTAAATTAAGTGGTGCTTTAAATGAATGTACTTTGGTTGAAAGGCGTGTCAGTTAGCAAGTGGATGGTAAAGTTGTCTCAACTTAAGGATATTTAACTGGGCTGTTTAATTATGCGTTAGAAAGACATTTAAGCTGTTGTTCAAAGGTTGCTTATCTGTTGTAGTTTGAAGCGCAGGGGGTGGGCGCCAATCATCAGCCTATTTCAGATCCTTGATTACTTTGCCAATCTAAAATCGGGTGCCATTTAGATGTGTGGCTGTAGTTAGACCGACCATCCAATGGGAATCGGAAAACATGAAAAATAAGCCAATTGTAAGAGAGGTCGTCATTTCTTTAGGATGGAACATCCTTTAATCCTTTAAACGTTTAGTTCTAACCCCACAGATCTGAATCTGGAGAGCCGTTCCGAACTGCAGGTTGGCCTGCGCTGCCAATCCAACCACGATGGCTAAACATGGTGTCACCATCCAGAATCAGAAACTTACACACCCATAAGCTACTATGTCATTCATCTATTAAATCATCCAGGAGTGCATTGCTTAGCATCTTAAACTCAACCCGTGTGAAATACCCTTTGCTTTCCATAGGTGAAATTCTAAAATAACCCAGAAACTTTACCTCACAATGACAGTATCAAGTATTACTAAGTAAGTGTGATTTCTAACGTTCAAGTCCTTACCTCATGTTCAAAAAGATGGGGAGATCTCAACCACGATGAAGGCAAATTCATTGTCGGAAAGCCCAAGGTATACGACCAGAGCTTATCGATCCAGCACTGGTAAGTTTAGAACCCGTCTGCTTTCTTTACAAATATCCTTAATTTTTAAAGGCAATTACGCGATCTTCTTGCATGCCCCGAAAAAGAAAACGAAGTTTATCATGTGAATCACTACAGCGTAAACTGTTTCAATACTGAAACCAACGAGGTAATGATTTAAATCCTTCAAAGCTTAAGTCAAATACTTCAGTCAAATGCGACACTGAAATATTTAACCTATGCCCCGACTTCTATGGCCATTGGGTAAAGATAAAAACTTGTGCACTTTTCTAACTTCTCAGTCATGGATATCTTGCAGTTGGAGGCCATCGAGCTGAATTGACCGTACGTCATCTCAACACTAGCTGGTAAGATAAATGCCAAGCATTTCGGCACAATTAGGTCTAATACGTGGTATCAGGCTTGTTCGAACATCCGTTGGCGGCTCCATAAATAACTCCTTGACCATCTTTTCTCATCGTGGAGAGAAAAGGCTTCTAGTCAGCAATAACGATCAAACCATCAAAGTATATTCCTTACCAGACTTCCGCAAACTTGATGTTCTTGATTTCCCAACTGCCGTGAACCATGGTTTGGTGTTCCATCTAACTATAATTAATTCTTGTTAGCGGCAGTGAGCCCAGACGGAACGAAGCTCATAGCAGTCGGAGATTCTTCTCAGATTTTCCTGTACAACATCAGAGGGAATGATTTTGAGAAAATGAGTGTATTATCAGGTAAATATTTTATTTCAAACGGCTATTGGACTTTTTATTCACCCGGGAAGCAGGCACAGGCGATTCCGGGTTTTCTTGCTCCTGGAACCAGTCTTCGGAGAAGTTCGCAACTGCTAGCCAAGACGGTTATGTGTTAGCTTGGGATTTGCGGCAAACCAAGTCCATGGCCAGGTTCTCGACCCACCAAGTACTACAAAAATTGTTTTTGATCTAACACCCAACAGTCCTCATCCAAAGGCGCCGCTCGATGTGTGAAATTCTCACCTAGCGGCTCTATCGATCTTTTGCTTTACAGCGAGGTAACGATGCTTCTTGTTTTTTGTTTAATATTTTCAGCATGTCTCTTACATTAATGTGGTCGATGCTCGTACTTTTAATTCAAGGCAAATTGTCCGAGTGGCACCAACACATCAAGATCAGAATATCTCTGGTGTATGTTTCTCTCCCAGCAGCAAGTCTATTTTTGTCGGTAAATATAGCTCCTTTATTAGTCTTAATAGGTTTAGGGTTGGAGTCTTCTATCCATAAGTATGAAGTCGATACAACCACTCGGCGCTGTTTTCCTGAAGGAGATATCAATTGAAGATCTCTTAAAGGCCCTCCCGATGTATACTAAGTTTTAGAAGCAAGCAACCCAATGTTTATAATTTATCAGCCTTCTGGTCTTTGAATGATGCGATTGAGACTGGCAAGGTCTCATTCGATTTGTTTTCCATTTACCATCACCCCAGCCCCTCTAAATTACAGCTAACGTGACTTGCAACTCAAGTCGTAATAAAGATCTAATTATGCGATATCTAAGCTAACTACAGTGGCCCAAAAAAATACCCGGCCAGCAACATTTTAAAGAAAAAAAGTAAATTTCAATAAATGAAATTTGCTTTAAAGAGCATGAGCAGATTCACCACGGATTTTTACACAAGTATGGTATATAAAAACGCGAAAATAAATAAATAGGAAGAAAATTTAAAAAAAAAATTCAAAAATATTTAATAATAAGAGTTGCGCCTTTAAGTAGATTAAAGCATATAAAATGAATATGAGACAGCACCTCTTATTCAAACTTACCTAGATTATAAAATTGGGGTTAGAGAATCTTTTGCACAGAAAACATGGTTAAAACAAGAGAAATACCTAAGTTTATTCGTGGTTGAGTTGTACAAGCTAAGGAAATAGGTTTATCCTATAGAAAGATAGCCAAGGAACTCAAGATTGGCAAAGAAACTTCCCGAGAAATTTACCTCAAGTTCCAGGAAACTAACTCAGTGAAAAATCGCCTGAGATCAGGTCGTCCTAAAAAAACTACTGCTCGAGATGATCGGTCTATTGTCAGAATAGTTAAGCAAAATTGATTTATAACTGCCACTCAAATTAAGGAGACTATCAAAAATACCTTGGAAATTGATATCTCTGAGGCCACTGTTTGCAATAGACTCTATGAACTGGGGTACTATGGCCGTAATGCAAGAAAAAAACCTCTTATAAGTCCAAAGAATAAAGCCAAAAGATTGGCATTTGCTCATAAGTATGTTAACTATCCTGTATCCTTTCGAGAAAAGATGATTTGGTCTGATGAGACTAAAGTTCAGCTCTGTGGATCTCAGAGACGCCAAACTGTCTATCACAAAGCTGATGAAGCTTACAAAATTGAGTGCTTAAAACCCACTGTTAAAATGGACGCCAGGGTGTCATGTTTTGGGGCTGTTTCACAGCCAACACAAGAGGGGAAATCCAGCCGATCAGTGAGAAGGTAAATGCTGATGTTTACAGAAGAATCCTTGATTGGAATCTCCATTTATTTATGAAGGATCTGCAAGAACCAGCCAGTTATATCTTCATGCAAGATAATGCTCCTATCCACAAATCCAAGAAAGCCTTAAAATACTTGGACGATAAACAGATTGTTTGTTTGGATTGGCCTCCTCAAAGCCCAGATTTGAATCCCATTGAACATCTTTGGGATATTGTCAAATCCAATTTGCCAAAAACCTCTAAACAATCCATTATGGATCTTAAATTTGGAGTGGCAAAAGCATGGGAAGAAATTCCTATGGAGACTTTAAAGAACCTAGTCCATTCTATGCCCAGAAGACTTGCTGCTGTGATTGAAGCCAAAGGTTGGCCTACAAAGTACTAAGTCCATAGTAAATTCAGCTTTGAAATCTATTATTATTTTATATTAAATATTCATATTTTTGAAATATTTTTATTTTTGAAATATTTTTATTTTTTCTTCCTATTTATTTATTTTCGCGTTTTTATATACCATACTTGTGTAAAAATCTGCAGTGCATCTGCTCATACTTTTTATAGAAAATTTCATTTATTGAAATTTACTTTTTTCTTTAAAATGTTGCTGGCCGGGTATTTTTTTGGGCCACTGCAGCTTCCTTTAAGCCCAGAACTATGCCAGTTATAATTAGGCCTAATCCTGGGCCACCATAGCCAAAAGCTACAAATCTATAATATTTAAACATGATAAAATAATTCTTTGCTACAGGAATCCCAGAACTGGAAGCTGGCCGGAGCTGGGCTGAATCAGTCCTAGTTATATGAGGTCAAATACAGGGTTTATCTAAAAAAATAGCCACATCCCTTGAAGGCTCGTGCCACATCCAAAATGTTAAAAACTTGGGGCTTTGATATTGCAAAGGCCTTTCAATATAATGCATTCAGAAGCTGATTACAAAAATACTTGATATATAGTCACTTATTTATGAAAGCTCTAGAATTATAGCACCGCTGAAAGATACAGAAGAACATCCTATCTTTATCTGGGTTAGATTTCTAATTTAGCTTCATGCTAGAGATTGAGAGCATCTGTCAGGATTTCCTTTATATAAAGCTAAACCTCATCAGAACTACAATCTCAGGGTGATCCAGGAGATCAGGCAGGTGGTACAATCATGAAGCATAACCATGCTATCTATAACCACAACCCATTTAAAAAAGCCTTTGTGTGCACCATCCTCTTAACCACAGCCACTAAGGACTTACACAACTTCCAGTGACTTTTACATGGTGGTTGCATACAAAACTTCTATCAGCACATATGTAAGCCAACCCCTATATATTGAGAATATACTTCTAAGAAGCGTACAATACAAATGAAGGGAGAACTAAAGAGGATACTGATACTTTATTTGATATAGAGGAGCATGATATAGTATCATTATAAGTCACACAGTGTCCATGTAGATCATGCCAGCCCCAGGGCTTGTATCAAGCTTGTTTCATATATGACTTAGATGCCTGATCCGAGTACATATAATATCTGGATGTGCCATCAGCACCACCCTTTACTCAGCAATCAAGCCACTTCTCAGGAAACCAGTTTCCCAAGAGGGAGCAATCAAAGATGGCAGGCATGTTTAACAATGCCAACCCCCCATCTCTGGGAAAGGTATTCAACCTTCTTAGAGAGTTGAAGCAGATTTCTCCATTATGTATATCCCTCCATCTCTATATACCTATTCTGTTGCCCATGTAGGCCCAGCTTTATAGGTACACTGGTCAGGATTCTACCTCTTGTGTCCAATGTTTTAGCCAATGGGGACCTCTTCCAGACAGGTAAAAGAGTGATCTCTAGGCGTAACCCTTACCATACATTACCCAGGCTGGAATGGCAACCACCTCCTAAAATATGAAAACCACTGCACCAAAGCAATGATGGATAGGAATGGTGCAGCTATTGTACACTCTCCTTACATTTGACCAGGCTATGGTAAAGCTTTGAACCCAAAGAACCCTGCATCCGGTGTCAATCAGGATGTGATGGAAATCCTGGAGCTCTAGACAGTATCCAAATGAGTAGCCCAGCTGCTTTACATCAGATCCTTGAATTCATGTATTGCCCTGGCCAGTGTACCAGCAACGCCAGCTGCAAAGGATTGGCACTACCTCTTTAACAAGGAGTGTACAGCTGCCATCAGCTGTACTGTCAGTAAAACAACACTTGATGCCACTGCTTTCCAAGAGGGACATTACTCAGACAGAGATGCTGGGCTTGTTAGGAGGTTGGCAACCAAGCTCCTGATGAGGAGCAGCTTCTGGGGAAGCTTAGAAGATATGTTTAGATAATAAGAGTGATTTATTGGGTAATATTTCAGGCTTATGTATTGGGTGCGCTGTTATGAGGACTCAAGTCAGATCAAACATAGGGGTTGGTCATGTGCGGGATGGGTTCAAGCCACTGGATACTTGGATCATCATGTGATATTGCTTGGTTACCATTCCCGGTAGGTTGAACAGTATATTGGAAGGGCACCAAATCAGGCAATGGCTGGATGTTAAGTAGGTTGGTGGTAGCCAGAATGCCTGTACATCCAGACCCTCAACACCCCCTTAAGGGGTTACTCTGGTGCATCAGGAGGGGGCTTTGTTTTCACAGCTGCCGCCTGATGCTTCTGGAGCTGTTTACTAGTTAGAACCAGTCTGGACAAGTGTTCTCCTTTACTAAGGCGGAGACAGGTTCTGTGGTATTTCTTGACAATTGGGGTTTTGGCATCTTGGAATTTTACTAGATAGGTGTTGTGATCTGGTCTGTACTTGATGATTCTTCCTGGTCCCCTGTGTAATGAGTCTAGTTTCTTTCTGTTGCCAGCTAGAACCCAGACAGGGGAGTCAATGGGAAGTGGTTCCTCTGTGTCAGGGATCCACTCATTGGGAAGTCTTTCTTCAATTGAATGGAGTAGAGCTCCCAAGTTGAATTTGATCAGAGTGGAACCTACTGGAATCTCTATCATTAAAATGTGTAAAAGGTGACCAAATAGGCGGAATCTTCCCAAGAAGGGAGTGAAGTAATTGAGGAGATAATAGACCCTGGTGTACCACAAGACCAACCAGGGGGCCTTGGGGTGGATGATAGGTGGGAACCAAGCTGCTTTAATGTAAGGGGCATGTCTTTGACATGGACCAAAACAATACCAAATTGAGTCTTCAGATTTGTCAGTAGGAGTTGGTTCAGGGTTTTTGAAGTTAACATTTGCTTGCCCATAACTGATTAACATACAAAAAGTCCATAAAAGGAAGATGAACTTCATGTTGTTGGGGAAGAACCTTTAGAATCTACTAATCAAGTGTTTAGAATTGAAAATATAGATTTATCTGGTTGATAGGAATAAAAGAAATTGTTGGAGCAATTTGGATGGGAAGAATTTGTCAGTTTAAATACTGACTTCAAGTGAGGAAGGGAACATTGTGGTTACCAGGTGGTTCTTAAGGAGTGATTTGAGAAGTATTGCCTTGCAGGGCTGCAGCAGGCTGCAGCCTGCAATACAAGAAGAGGCAGGTTGGGATATTACATTGCAGTATTGTACCTTACTATGGTTGGGGATGGTATCTGGAGCTGGATGAGCAGTATTTGTTTGGCTTGGGTGGTTCACTGGGTTTGATTGGATACTTGGGTCCCTGAATCTCTGGTTCGGACAATATTTGCATTTAATTCCTGATTGATTGGCTTTTTTATGTTTATCTGAGCCAAAATTTAATGCTGAATCATTATCTTTGTAGTTATTGTCGTCCAGAAGCTTAATTTTTGATTTTGAATTAGAATTTATGTTTTGGTCTTGGTTTTCACGTTTGCTTTTGTTTTCACATTTGAAATTGATTCTAATACATTCATTTATCAAATTTGAACGTGTTTTTGAATTGATTACATTAAAAGATTCGGTTTTGTCCTTAGCTTCTGATTTAGCATTTAAAAATACAACTTCTGGTTTCTTAACTTTAAAACAATCAGGGTCTGTTTTCCAATTTGTGTTAGGGATGAAATCCCTTACACTAGCCTCCCCCTAAGGCCCCTTCTCTCCTCTTGTTTGATGATACTGGCCAGCTAGGTCCCGGCAGTTAGTCAGATTGTCAAGGGGTTCCCAGCTGTTTGATTCCATACCATGTCCTACCCATTTGATCAAGTAGTGTGGTTTGTTACAAATCATTTTGTCATCAATGATTTCTTTCACCTCCCATTCAGGAAGATGATTCATTACCAGAGGGGGGGTTCCATTTGGCTTGAGAAAGATTTTCTGGGGATCCATGGTAGCAACTGAGAAGGCTGACATGGAAGACATCCTGGGCTGTGAATCCTTCTGGCAGGCAAACTTGGTATGTCAGGGGAGAAATCTTTCGTATTACTTCCAAGAGCCTTATCTTCTTGGGTCCCAATTTTCAACATGGCCATTTGATGTGTAGGTTGCGAGAGTCTAAGAATACCAGGGATATGGGAGAGTATTTATCAGGCTCTCTGAGGTGTCTGTCAGCAAAATTTTTATATGACTGAATGGATTTATTTAGTGTTTCCTTAAGTTTGGCTTGAATTGTGAAGAGGTCATTTAGATGCTTGTTGACCTGTGGAACTGGGGTTGTCTCCACTTGAGAAGGAATTTCTTTGGTGTCATATCCATAGTTAGCCTTAAAAGGGGACATACCAATGGATATGTGATGACTGGTGTTATAAGCTAATTGAGCTACTGGTAGGAGCTCAGACCAGTTATTCTGTTTGGCATTGACATAGTTTTGTAATTAAGCCTCCAATACCTGATTAACTCTTTCCGTCTGTCCGTCAGTCTGGGGGTGAAATGAGGTGGAGAGGTTGGTCTTGACTCCTAACCCTTTCATCAGGCTAGACCAAAAATTGGATGTGAACTGGGTTCCTTGGTCCAAGACAATGTCATTTGGTATTCCATGATAGGCAAAATTGTTCTTGAGGAGCATCTGGGCAGTCTCTTCTGCGGAGGCAGTGAAGAAGGGGATGAAGACACCATACTTGGTTAGGCAGTCCACCACCACTAGGATTCCTGTATTTCCCTGGCTCTTGGGTAGTTCAACAATGAAGTCCATTGATATGGAAGACCATGGTCAAGGAGGGATTGGTAGAGGTTGCAAGAGTCCTTGAGGCTTCTGGCGGGAGGTTTTGTTTTGACAGCACTCAAGGCATTTGATTATGTAGCTTCCCACCAACTTCTTCATTGAGGGCCATCAGTATCTTTGGGAGATCCTTTTGAGGGGTCTATTAATACTCCCATGGCCTGATAGAGGAGTGTCATGGAAGGCTTGTATGATTTGTTTTCTTAGAGGACCTTGGGGAATAAAAAGGGAGTTGTTATGAAACCAGATGTTGTTTTTTATTTCCAGATTGGCAGTGCTAGTTGGAGGGTTCAGAAGTTGTTCCTCTTGGATCTCTTTATCCAGGTTGGTGTACAAGGACGCAGTAGCAATGAGGTGCAGGAATTGAGAAGATTCCAACACTTTTCAGATGTTGTGCGCATGGTAGGAGGTATCAGGGTCATCAAGGTCTTCTCTGCGGCTAATGGCGTCAGGGACAATATTCTTCTTACCTGGAGTGTATTCAATTTGGAAGTCATATATCATTAGGTCAATAGCCCATTGGGCCAAGCGGGGGCAAACCTTGAGTTTTTCTGTGAAGTATAGAAGGTTTTTATGGTCTGTGCAAATGTGGACTGGGTATTTACTTCCCTGTAGATATCTTCTCCAGTGGTCCAAGGCGCGTACTATGGCATATAATTCCTTTTTGTAGACATGATAGTTGCACTCCCTGTCCAGGAGCTTGTAGGAGTAGAACACAACAGGGTGAAGTTCTCCATCCTCCCCAATCTGAAGCAACACCGCTCCCAGCGCAAAGTCTGAGGCATCTGTATCCAGAAAAAATTGACACTCTGGGTCTGGGCGTAGTAGCACAGGGGCAGAAGAGAAGGTGTGTTTCAAGGCGTCAAATGCTGACTGAGCTTCAGGATTCCATGTGAAAGGTACTTTGTCCAAGGTGATTTGTGTGAGAGGTAAGGCAATAGCTGAGAAGTCTTTGATGAATTTACGACAAAAATTAGCAAGTCCCAGGAATCCACAAAGCTTGGTGCGGGAGGTAGGGACAGGCCAATCTGCCACGGCTTAGACCTTGGACGGGGCAACGGCAAAGCCTCCTTCCAAAATGTTGTAGCCTAGGAACTCAATTTCCTTTTTGTAGAATTCACATTTTTCCAGTTTACAGAACAAGCAAGCTTTGATTAAGGCCTGGAGGACTTCTTGAAGATGGATGAGGTGAGACTCATGATCCTTAGAGTAGATGAGGATATTGTCCAGGTATACTACTGTGCAAGTATCCAGGAAAGGGAAGAGGACTTCATTTATGAGCCCCTGGAAGGCTTCTGGAGCGTTACTTAGACCAAAGGGCATTACCAGGTATTCATATAGACCAAACAGAGTTCTCACAGCAGTCTTCTATTTTTGGCCTTCTGCTATACAAATTTGATGATAGGTGTTCCAAAGGTCAAGTTTGGAGAAGACTTTTGCCCCTGTTAGCTGATTGGTGAGGGTTTCAGCAGAGGGAATAGGGTTTCAATTCTTGATTGTGATGCTGTTGAGATTTGAGTAATCCACCACAGGTCTTAGGGATCCATCCAATTTCCCCACAAAGAACATAGGGGAAGAGCAGGGGGGTTTGAAGGACGCATGAATCCTTTTGCTACATTCTCATCTAAGTATGTTTTCATGGCTAAACTCTGGGCTTGGTTGACTGGATAGAGCTTACCCCAAGTGGGTACTGATCCTGGTACTAAATTGATACATAGGTCTGACTCTCTGCAACTGGATAGTTGGGAACAGGAGGATTCATTAAAGGCTTCTGCCAGGTCTTGAAGCTCTGGAGGGATCTGGGCTTGGGATATCTCCTTCAAGGCAACAAGGACGTTGATGATGTCTTCTGGAGTCAAGATTCCTTTGTGTTCTGTTTGGTTGAAGGGAATAGAAGAAGTAATCCCTTCTTTCTGAGTGGAGAGTGTCATTGAGTCCAGATCTAATACGGCCTTGGCGGTCTTGGCCCAGGGGAAACCCAGAATCAGTGGAAAGGCCAAATTTGGCAAGGAAGACACCATGATGTCAAATTGGTTATTCCCTACCTTGACCCCTAGGTTCCCCTCAATTTTAGTTACTTTGGCGCGTGACTTGTTGGAAAGGGTTACCCAAGCAGAAGGTCCTTCCTGGAGTCCTAATTGTTGGGCCAAGGAGCTACTTATAAAGTTTTTCATAGCGCCTGTGTCCAGTAAAGCTTTTACTTCCTGAGAGGTTTTAGCAGAACCTAGCTTGACTGGTAATAGGGCATAAGATTGAGAGGGTTCTTTATTGGAAGAACTGGCTAGAAGAGAAATAGGATGTTGTACCTTGGCCAAGGCTTGGCAATCCTTGGCTTAATGTCCCGCTTTGCCACAATACATACAGAGTCCAAGTTGGATTTGACATTGTTTCTCCTCTGTCAAGAGTTGGTATCCTCCACCCTCTTTGGGGATCAGTCCTTTGGGCATCTCTCCTTGGACCTTTGAGGGGGGTTCTGTTTTCCTTAATAACGTTTGCAGGCAAGGAGGCAGGATTCTGGGGTTTGGCCCAAGATGGGGGCTTCTTCACCTTGGCAGACCACTTGATTACTTCCTTGACCATGGAGTCAAACTCAGTTGGCAACTCATGATGGGTGAGGAAATTCTTCAGTTCAAAGGATAGTTTTTTATGGAACAGGTAGCAGGCTTTGTTGTCGCTCATCCCAATGGCATTCTTGAGGTGAGTAAATTCTTCAGCGTAATCTTGGGCTGACATTCTTCCTTGGTAGAGAGCAGAGATTTGGTCTCTTAACTGGTCAGGGTTTGGAGAAGGGGATACTGTAGCTAAGAGGGCGTCACAGAACTGGTCATAGTTGTTGAGAAGATCCTCTCCTTGTAGGGTTGCCTTGGCGTACCAAAGGCAAGACTTACCAGTAAGCTTTTCTGCCACATGGTGCACTTTCTGTGCGTCAGTGGTAAATTTCTCCGGTGAGGTTTTGAACAGGGACTTGGAAAAGGCCATTAGCATCAGGATCTTGTTTCCTTCATTATCTCCTGGGGCAACGGCAGATAGGGTGTTCAGGAGTACTGTTTGGACCTGGTTGCTGATTCTGGGGAAAATTGGTTCTGAGGTAGTTGGTTTTTGAAAGAGGGACAGGATCTTGTATACGGTGAAGCTTATGGTGAAGGTAACAATTATGAGGACAACACATTTGATGAGGGCAACATAGAAGATAAATTCATAGGTAAAATGTTGGCCTGGACCACCCATAAGGTGGTTCAGTAGGGGCTCCAACAAACTGTCAGGGATCCACTCATTGGGAAGTCTTTCTTCAATTGAATGGAGTAGAGCTCCCAAGTTGAATTTGATCAGAGTGGAACCTACTGGAATCCCTATCATTAAAATGTGTAAAAGGTGACCAAATAGGCAGAATCTTCCCAAGAAGGGAGTGAAGTAATTGAGGAGATAATAGACCCTGGTGTACCCCAAGACCAACCAGGGGGCCTTGGGGTGGATGATAGGTGGGAATCAAGCTGCTTCAACGTAAGGGGCATGTCTTTGACGTGGACCAAAACAATACCAAATTGAGTCTTCAGATTTGTCAGTAGGAGTTGGTTCAGGGTTTTTGAAGTTAACATTTGCTTGCCCATAACTGATTAACATACAAAAAGTCCATAAAAGGAAGATGAACTTCATGTTGTTGGGAAAGAACCTTTAGAATCTACTAATCAAGTGTTTAGAATTGAAAATATAGATTTATTTGGTTGATAGGAATAAAAGAAATTGTTGGAGCAATTTGGATGGGAAGAATTTGTCAGTTTAAATACTGACTTCAAGTGAGGAAGGGAACATTGCAGTTACCAGGTGGTTCTGCAAGAGTGATTTGAGAAGTATTGCCTTGCAGGACTGCAGCAGGCTGAAGCCTGCAATGCAAGAAGAGGCAGTTTGGGATATTGCATTGCAGTATTGTACCTTACTATGGTTGGGGATGGTATCTGGAGCTAGATGAGCAGTATTTCTTTGTCTTGGGTGGTTCACTGGGTTTGATTGGATACATGGGTCCCTGAATATCTGGTTTGGACAATATTTGCATTTAATTCCTAATTGATTGGCTGTTTTATGTTTATCAGAGCCAAAATTTAATGCTGAATCATTACAATTGTAGTTATTGTTGTCCAGAACCTTAATTTTTGATTTTGAATTAGAATTTATGTTTTGGTCTTGGTTTTCACATTTGCTTTTGTTTTCACATTTAAAATTGATTCTAATATATTCATTTATCAAATTTGAATGTGTTTTTGAATTGATTACATTAAAAGATTTGGTTTTGTCCTTAGCTTCTGATTTAGCATTTAAAAATGCAACTTCTGGGTTCTTAATAACTTTAAAACAATTAAGGTCTGTTTTCCAATTTGTGTTAGGGATGGAATCCCTTACACTCTGTGGAGGTTACCTTTTTTGTTTTGAGCCTCTTTATTTCTGCTATTTTAGCTTTGAGGCAGATGTGTTGTAGATTTGGTACTTGTTCTACTGTGGGGGGTTTCCCTGGGGGGATCTTTATGTATGGCTGCTTGTTGCAGGTAATTATTTCTGGTTTGTACCCATAGGTTAGCTCAAACGGTGAATAGCCTGTTCCTTGATTGGTGCAGACTTGGGATACTAGTAATACATGTTTCACGTATAGTGGCCATGTGTCTTTGGCTTTGCCATCCATTATTTTCTCTAGGGTCCTGATAAGGCTGTTGTTTAGGCGTTCTAATCTGCCGTTGGCCTGTGGCTTGTATGGAGAGGTTGTGAAATGTTTAATGTTTAATGTTTTTGGATTTTAAGTTGTTGTTTACTACGTGACCTGATAGCTTGGTTGCTCCATCAGTTATGATGTAGTCTGGAGTGCTGTAGTTGGCTATAATTGCTTTGTTAATGAATCGGTTGGTGGTTTCTGCTTTATGGTCCTTTGTTGCCCAGCAGATGGGCCAGCATGTGGCAAAGTTGATAGCTACAATTAAGAAATGTTGGTTTGTTTTTGTTTCTGGGAAGGGCCCCACTACGTCTATCCCCCAAACCTTGAATGGTTCAGGGTCCAGTACTGGGTTGACTGTTGGCTGGGGAGCCTTTGTGCTGGTGTATTTCTCACACACTGTGCACTTTTTCAGAGCATCAATTATGTCTTGTTTAAGATTGGGCCACCATACTATCTCTTTTAATATGAGGTATAGGTTGTTAGCCTTTGTATGTCCTAGTAAGTGATGATGTCTTAATATAGTGTTAACTCTTTGTGCAATTGAGATATAGAGAACATGTTTGTCATTAATGATTTGGTATACAGTGCCATTTGATACATGGAAATGCTTTTTGTTCCTTACTAATGTTTGTGGGTCAGTTGGTGTTTTGAGGGGTCTTTCCCTTTGGTTTTATACTCAGTATTGTATAGGTTTGGCCAGTCAGGGTCTAGGTGGTCAGGGTGATCCTCTCTTGGCTGACATAGCCTAGAGAGAGCATCAGCTGTGACTAGCTCTGCCCCCTTTTTGTATTGGATGTCCAAATTGAGCTGCTCTAGCAGGGACATCCATTTGGCTTGTTGTGCAAGTGTGTTCTGAGTTTTGAATAGATTAAGGATTTATGGTCAGTTAGTACTCAGACGTTTAAATGTCCTTCTAAGTAACATCTCCATTTCTTGCATGTGTGATATATTGCTAGCAATTCCTTGTTGTGTATTGGGTATCTCTGCTCAGTGTTGGTTAGTTTTTTACTTTTGTAACATACTGTCAGGAAGTATTGATATCCTGGCTGGTGGATGTATAGCACTGCTCCAATGGTGGTGTTGCTGGCATCTGACTCAAGCACATAGAACCTGTTGTTATTTGGGTATTACAAGATTGGTGCTTCAATCAGAGATTGCTTTAGTAGCTGAAAATTCTTGTCACATTCAGGTGTTCAGATGAATTTCTTTTTAGCATTACCCTTGGTTAGGTCATTGATTGATGCTGTTAGTTTTCTGCAGTCTTTGATGTATTTCCTTAGATAAGCTACCATTCCAAGAAAGCATCTAGCTTGTTTAATGGAGGTGGGATGTTGTATCTTGTTTATGGCTTTAATTTTATCTGGATCTGTTTTGATGCCACCATCAGAGAAAATGTGGCCCAAGAACAAGAGTTCCTTTTTTTATAAATTAGTACTTGCTAGGATTTTCATAGAGCTTGTGCTTTTCAAGTCAACCAAGTGTCTTGCAGACATGGATGAGGTGTTCCTATTTGATTTTTATTAATATGATAATATTTTCAAGGTAGTGTAATATATTTGAATCACCATTTAGTGCTTGTTTAATCATAGTGACAAACATTGCAGGAGTGCTGGTCATCTCAAATTTTATTACCCTACACTCAAAGGATCCAAATTGTGTTCAGAATGCAGTTTTTGGTATGTTTCTTTCTTTTACTTCTACTTGTTGTAACCTGAGGCAAGGCCAATTTTAGAGAAATATTGGCTCTGGAGAGCCTTGCAAATAGATCCTCTATAAGTGGTTGAGGATATTTATTTTTACTGTGCTTGCGTTGAGAGCTCTGTAGTCTGTTACCAGAAAGAGTGAGCATTCATTTTTCTTTACAAAGTAAACTGCTTCCCCCAGAAGGATTCTTACAGTAGTTTTAAAAGCTATGGCAATAACCAAAAATACCTCAGATTTAAACAAAATGATTTCAGATTTAAGCAAAATACAACTATCAGGTTACAATATACACTCTGTTAACAGGGTTTATTGGCGTTGATGGGTGAAATGAGTCAACACAGCAAAGAAGTGCTCACGCGCAAAAGCAAAACTATTCAAAATACAATCCAAAATACATTGGTTCACAAACAAAATGGTGTGAGTTAACTTTTGGTGTACATATGTTTACTATGTGGATTGGTGATGAAATACACCCAAGCAAGGTGAGTCAAAAATCAATCCAAAAATGAAACACAATAGCAACTCACTATTTAAACAAAATCACTCAATCAGTTTGTGCAATGGATTGTAATCAAGAATGATACCAAGGTATCTAAAATAAGACACAAGATCTAAAACATAAATTTTAAAAATATTGTGTTGGGTGCTTAATTTTTGCATAAAATCTGGGGAATTTGGTGGAAATTAATTCAGGTATTCTAAAATGGGTGTTGTAAAACCAAAAACAACTAATTAAGAAATAAAAAATCTATAATTGGTATAGTGGGTAGGAAAAATATTAATCAAATATTCATATTCAGATAAAAAGCAAAAATTAAAATTAGGAAGTAACTTAATTAAGTTTTATTTAATATTTTATTAAATTTTAAAATGAGAGGAACACAACAACAGAGTACCAATGCACCTGTTGTGCACCACAGTTGCGGTCACCCCCGCGGGTCAAAGAATAGAGTTAGTGTAACCCAAGTGCCTACTCAAGAAGGAGATGGGAGAGGAGAGTTCAATAGTGACACTGCACTGACACAGCTGGTTCAAGGAGCACAAGCTGCTAGGGTGCAGAGCATCAACCCTTGGGTCCCCAAGCTTATCCAGAAGCCCACCAAGGTCACCACTACAAAAACGGTTAGAAACAAGGAGGTAGAACTTACTTTGTATGTGTTTGACGTTGTGTACCGGCAAGAGTCAGTCCCATCAGCCATGCTGGAGAAGGTGAAGCCTGTACTTGATACTAGCTATGGGCCCTACGTCAGTGATGGCAACCAGGAAGACAACAAGGAGCCTGAATTCTACCAAAATGATGAGGGACAACTGGTGTTAAAAAAGGTTGCAGCCTTCTACAACAAAGTACCCATGCCCTGTGTTGTGCCCAATGCCAATGAGCCAATCCCCACCGCTAAAAAGCCCGCCCAGAAGCAAATCCCTGACATCAAATGCATCATCCTGCTTAAGCTAATGCGTTAATCAGGAAATTACAAGGCGGCCACAGCCATTGTTAGAGTGGATCCCAAGTACGCCAGCAGAACTTCCACAAGTTCATCAACACTGGTTGTGTCCTTGCCGCAGAGAAATCCTTGCGTGTTTCTACCATGCTCACCAAGGAGCACAAATGTGCAATCCATCAATGGATAACACAGGACTGTCATCTTGAACTGGCAAATATACAGGTCATGGTCAAATCTACTTTTGGGGTTGAGGCCTCAATTTCCTTTTACTACCATCTGCTCAAGGGAATGCCCTTTTCCTGGAAAAAGCTCAGGGTACCCCCTACAATTGGAATAGCCCAGCCACCATTGACGTCTGGAAAAAATACACAGAGGCGTACACTGCTCTCAAAGCCAAGGAGACAGTCAAATTTTATTATATTGACAAATTGGCATTTGCCTTGTCAATGCGCAATGAGTATGGCTATGTCCCAAAAGGCTCAAATGACGGGATGGCTTGGTGTGCTGCAGTCTGCGCCACAGCCTATTTGATGGTGGATCTCCTCAGTCCAAAGTGGGTTGAGCTCTATCAAATGATACTAGGCTCCCACAACAGCCGTACCTTTCTAGCATTTCTCTGATTGGTCCAGGAGCACCTGAGGCGCACAAGCCTGGGCTTCACCAACGTAATTGTGCTGGACAACGTTGGTCTCCATAAGGTGGCTGATATTCTTGAGGAATTCCCAATGATTGACACTAGCATCACAGTGGGCCCCCAGCAATTGGCCATGGCAAATTTGCGCCTTCTCTTCCTCCCCGCCTATTTGCCCTTCCTAAATCCCATCAAGGAAGTCTTTGGGTGGCTCAAGAAAGTTTTCAAGCAAGGAACCCCAACTGGGACTGAGGACCTCTTTGATTTTCTGCAGGCTGGGATCCACACCCTCCCAGATGAGACTGTGGCCAAATTCTATGACCACACTGATTTGTTCATCCATGTGTGCCTAGCCAAACAGCCAATTAATTAAAGGCTTAGCATGTCCAACTTTTTTGTATTCTCTAATCTACTATTTAATATTTATCAATTATCATTTTATATTTAGAAGCTTCTAAAACCCACAATCACATTTGGCAAGACCATCAATAGGTAAGTAATTTATTTATTTATTTTATATTATTTTTATTATGCCATCTGAGGTTATCCCAAACACTTGATACTGGATTACGCAAATATATTTATATCACTTTTGTCAAATAAATATAAAAATCAAATTAAAAAGGTAAATGTAAAGTTTAAAATTAGAATTATATTTTATTAACATATATTACTATGTGTTCATTAAGACCTTCTCTGGGATATGTTTTGAAAATCTTGTTTGCTAAAATAAGACTTAAAAAATTATTTATAATAAAAATAATATGAAGTATAAAGATGTTTATTGACATAGAGAAAAAATTAAGAGCACCTATAATGGGTTCAGTGGTATGTACCCATCCCGCAATGAAGGTGGCATACAACCTCCACCGCCACACCGTGGATGGTGGATACACCCTGATTAAAATATTCACAGCAGTTGGAAAAAGGGAGTATCATTAGGTGAGAATGCAGGAGCAGCTTTTCTGGCGGGGCTGCAAACCTGAAGATGCCAGCCAGGACCAGAGCGTCTTGGATAACATGGTCCACCAAGTCATATCCAGGGGTGCCTTCTTCCCATCCAGGGAGAGCCTGGCCTTGTTGATCTCAAGAAGGACCCTGTTCAGGTCCTCTATAGACGTGTCCATCCCAAAGTAGAAGAGGAACCCCAGGTAAACAACAAGGTGAAGCCTTTGCTCAGCAAAGGCTTCTGTAAACTTGCAAAGTTTGTTGTATACTGTGCTGATCTTCTTTTCATGCTTTGTCTTTGCAAAAGTCAGCTCCATTGCTTGCGTGACTCCCGTCTTGTTGGAACTCCAGGCCAGCCCAAAGTCTGTCAGGAGGATTTTTGTCTTCTTTACAGCTGTTGCATCCGCAACAGCCAGTTTTGACACCGCACACCCAAAGTTGTACAAGAGGTAAGAGATGGTATGCTCTACTAGGAAGCAGAAGTGGGCAGCTGCATGAGCCCGGCCCATCTCCAGTATATTCTTGAATGGGAGCATCTCTAGGATGTCCCAAAAAAGCTCAATAGAGTTTACACAGTTAGCTCCATTGAGGGATACTGGGTCCAGGCAGACCAATTGGGCATCCTTGTAGGCAGTAACTGCCCACTTGGATGCCACCTCGGTGTGTGTCAGCCCAGCTAGTGTGTCCCTTGTCATTGGAAAGGTACCATGGATCCTGTCTTTGAGCTCCTGCAAGACAGGGGGGGACAGATAGAGCTTTTTGGCCACATGATTGGTGTAGTTGGCATAAAACATGGCAGGGACAAAGGAACCAGGACCCGGCGGAGTTCACTGTCAATGTTTTCTACCAAAAAAAGGTAAGTATTTTGAAATTTTTATTAATTATAATTTTTTGTGTACCTTTTCAGGTTTCTTCCTTGCCTGCAGCTTTTTCAGGCTTCATCATTCTTGGCGCAAGCAGTTGCGTGGGCAATTCTTTATTCTCTGTCCTTGCCCGCTTGGTAGGTTTTAGGTGGACATATATTTCAGGGTCATCTGTCCAGACAGATGGTTCAGAGAGGGAAAAGGATTTGAATTTAAAACTCTCAACCACTGTTTTTTAATGTTGAGCAGGCGCTCAATGGTCTTCTCTGATGTGTCAGGCATTTTGGTCATTAATGCCTTGGATGTCACCCTGTCAAGTTTCTTGCCTTGAGGACAGCGGCCTTGACTTTTGCTTTGACCTTGCAGCCAATTTCTTTGATCTCCACAACTTCAGAGTCAAGATTCTTTAAAAGCTTCTCCAATTCTCTCATTGATTTTTTACTAACCTTTCCATATCTTTTTATAGCTTTCATACCAATAAAATCTGTATTATTCTGATACTATTACCTCTTTTTTATCCCTGTTTGTTTTCACATTACTCCAATATCCCATTTCCCCCCATTGCATATATGTTTTACGCTCATCTCAACATGTGTTGTTTGCTTTGTGTTGGAATTGTTTACTTAATTGCTATATTATTTTTGGCGCTTTGCACGGCCCCTTGTGAAAATATTAACAACAATTTGGTGATCAGCTAAATTGTTGTTAGTATTTTCACAAGGGGCTGTGTTTGGGTACTAAAAATAACTGTGTTCTAGATCTAGATACACAGCATAGTAAATAAATGATTTTATAGAAATAAGCTGAACATAAAGAATAAAACCAACTATAAACAAAGAGAAAATGAACAATCAAAATTCAAAAAAAGATAATATAAATAGAAAATTTTTGGCAACAGGGGGTTTATTGGGGAAGGGAAGAGTGATGCCTAGTAGGAAGAATAGCGCAGGAAGGAAGACGTAGAGGCAGTGCTGGCCTGGGGGGTCTGGGATTGGGTGGGGCTGGAAAGTGGGGGGTGGTGGTGGCGGGGGTAGGAGGATTACGTGTGATGGCCACCATATAACACTTGTCATATTCCTCATCAGTCATTGGCTGGATGAGCTGGTAGGTGGCAGTGGCCCAAGATGGGAGTCACTTATCTTTGCGTGATTGGTTGCCCATGTTCATGTGGAAGACAATTTGGGCAAACAAGTCAGCCACCATTTGGCGGCCAAAGAGAGAATTGTGGTCAAGGACCCCAAGATAGAGGTCATTGAAAGCCTGAGAGCGGTGCTCTTGTAGTGTGGATCCAATTTTAAAGAAGACAACATCAGCCAGATGGATGTCTGCGTGGCCAGCAGGGTATACTGAGGCCTAGTGCCCATGTCCCTGAATGGCCTCAAGGGCAGTGGAGCTACCCTTCATCTGGCGGCTCAAGAAAACCTGATACTTTGAATTCAAGCCATCCCAGGAGTCAAGTAATCCACTGAGGATTTGGCTGTACTTGTAGCCATTGGTGAAATATGGGTTTTTCTGATAGTAGACAAAAAACTTGGCTGAAACAGCCAGAAATTCACCAATAAACGTCCCCTTCTTGACCTTCTTCCTTTCTTTTTGGGTGGCGGCTCTTCCTTGGGCGCCAAAATTGTCAAAAGCTATGAATATCTTATATTAAGAGATGAAAATGATGCCATCTGAAATTTTTTTCAGGCATTGGACCAGGGTTGACTTGATGTTAATATCATATGAGGAATCCTCAGTGCCATCCCATTGGTCCCCAGCAAAATGGGTAAGAACCCGTGTGGAAGCCATCTTTCTGTGCATCCATAGCTGCACCATGCACTCAGAGACCCATATGCTATGATGTGCAAGATGTTTGCGGATCTGGGTTAGGGTAATCTTGGGGTCTCTCTGGAGGAGGTCAAGAATTATTAGGTAGGCCTTGGTTATCTGGGACTTGGTGGCCTTCTTTAGCTTCTTGGCCGGCCCAATCAGATTCCCCTTATTAATTAAGTTATTGAATTTCCGCATTATTGTGGCTTGGGTAAATTGCAACTGGACAGCAATCTGGTCCCACGACAGACCCTGTAGGTTTAGTGCTACAATTTTCTGGAGAATTTGGGCAGTGATGATTTTATGTTTGGGGCGCTGGGCCGCGGAAGCTGAAGCTGAAGCCTAATTGGCTGTAGGGGGGCAGGTTGGCTAGCGGCAGGAAGAAGTTCCAAATCAAGGTTACCATCCTGATTGGTTGGTTGGCAGGCAGCTTGTGCAGGGTTGGGTACGGGAGCAGGGTCAGAGCTAGACACTATGCAACTACTGAACAAGTCAAAGCCATAGGGGTTGGTGGTCAGGTACAGGTCAGCTTCCTTGTTACCCGCCTCAAAGGATTGGGTATAAGCAAATGCCTCCACATTCTAAGCCTTGCCTCCATTGAAGCTGGCTTGGCTGCTGGCGCTGTTGAAGATGTTGCTGTTGAAAACCATATTGAAAAAAACCTAGGATAAAATCACTAAAAGTAGAAAATTTAAAATTTAATGATTTATTTTTATTGTAATCTTGAGTCCATATTTGGAAGGTTCTCAAAACCATTTCATACAAATCAGGATCCATGAAAATGAATAAAATGCCTCTGTTCCTAAATTGGATAGCTGTTGATTGGCTGTTGAACTGTTATATTTCTATTTTAGGCTTCTCACACTACACATCTTGTGTGACTTCATTTTGTTTCATGCCTGTTGAATTTTGCTTCTAGATTGCCCAAATTTTGTTTCATTTTAGTCCTTCTGTTGGTGCCTCATATGAATCCTGATTGGATTATAATATACTCTGGGATAGCATCCATCCATCTCACTTGTTGCGTCAGTTCATTTTGTTTGTGGTTTGAACTACACTGCTTGATGTCTGATATAATTCTGTATAATGGGCTAGTGAAATTCTGTTTTTGTTTGACAGTTCATTTATTAACTGAATTTTTTTAAATTAATTGAATCCTGAATCTTGCGCAACTTGGAACTCATTTAAATCTGAGGTATTTTTGGTTGTTGCCATAGCTTTTGAAACTACTGTATGGGTGAATGAAACATTTGGTCAAGTTGTCCTCAATGTATGTTTTGAGGGTTTGGGTCTTCATGGGAGAGAGTCTGTAGAGGGGTGCAGGTTTGGGCATGGCTTTACATAGGTCAATGTCATGTTTGACCTCCTGTTTAGGGTAGGTCTGTTAGCTCTTCCTTGAATACATGGGTGTATTCATCTAGGCGTGCTGCAAGCTCTGGGGATTATATTTTTGCTGTTTGTATGTTATTGAATTCAGTGTATCTTATTATGTGGAGAGTACTTTCTTTGGTTAGAAATTCTGAGTTGTCCTGGTTTATGACTTGGACAAAGACTGTGTCCCTCAGAATGAGGTTGTTAGGTTCTTTGAGGATGTTAAAATTGACTCCATTGCATTTGATGGACATGACCTTTGTTTCTCAGCATACACTGGGATTCACTTGTATGAACCAGTTCATGCCTGCTACAATGTCATAGTTTATGTTGGTCATGGCAAGTCCTTTAATAGACGTTTGTATGCCTTGGAGGTCAATTCTGAAGGGAGTTGTTTTGCCTTCCAGTTAAACTTTAGATTGGTCTGCCATTTTGGCGCATTTGAAGTTGGATTTGATAACCGGTATTTTGTATTTGGTTACAAATGGTTTGCTTACCGTGGCGTGTTAAGCATCAGAGTCAAATAAAGCTCTGTGACTGTGTGATCTATAAGTTCATGGATAGGCAAAAAGCTGTGAGTGATTGTTAATTTTTAGGTTCATAAAGATAGACGTTTGCAGGCCATGTGAGATGTGTGCAGCAAAGTTTGTACCTTGGTACAATTTCTTGTTGGTTTGGGGAGAGAAAGGGGCACTTAAGCCTGTTCCCCTCCTCTTTTCCCTGTTCCTCTATTTCAAGACCTTCAAGGTCAGAGAATGTGGGGTCAAATTCATAGCAGGTTGCTACTTCAGCATTGTTTACTTTGGCAGTGTCTTCCTTCTTGAGACAGGAGCAGTTTGTGCTCTGGCTGCAATTGCCATTGTTTCAATTAGAATTGCTATTGTTGTGGTTGGTGTTTTGGCGTTTTTTTCCATTGGAGCTATCTCTTCTGTTGCTGTGGGAGAGCAGTTGCTGTTGCGCGCTGCGCGCAGCATATCCCATTTTTGTGTGTTTCTCTGCGTGCTTGGCTTCTGCAATGAGCACAGGCATGGAGGTGTTGACCTCTTGGCAGATGAGGGCAGCAACCAAGGGTTTTACTTTGTTGATAAATGAGGCTCTTGTGTGCATGTTGTCAGCTTGTGCTGGGATTTAGTTCTTGTGACATATCTCTTCAAATTCATTGGTGTAGGCTATGATAGTGGTTTTCTGGGGAAGACTGCTGAGCTGTATTGCAATGCCCTGGAGGGATTCAGTGACGTGGAAGTTGTGGGTGATGCCAGCTTTAAACTCTTCCCAGTTGTCAAGCTGGCTGTTGGTTCTTGAGCCAACCCAAGTAGCAAACCAGTTAGCTGCAGCCTTGCATAGGTGTTTGCTGGATTCCTGGACCCATTTTTGTGGGGGATGTGGCTGGTGCAACGTTTTGTGGCTGACTGGTCCAGCCAGTTTATAACATTTTCCTTGTTTTTGCCAAAGAATTTGTTGATACTGATGTACTTGGTGTTGGTGATTTTGCCTGTGATAGGCAGTTGGTTATTTGTTTGTGGTTGTAGAGAGCAACTATCCTGAATCATCTTGGTGCATGCTTTGGGCATGACTAGTCCCTGAAATACAGTGCATCCACTTGGTATATCTTTGTCAATGTCATGGGCACAGAAGTATGTTTTCCAGGTGTCTTGGGATGTAGCCTGGTTAGTATGTGGACAAAGGTGGGCGGGTTCTGTTAAGTCATTTTCTCTTTCATGGGTATGGTAAAAAAACCATAGCTGCTACCTGTGATGAGGAGCAACTTTTTGGGAAGCTTCAAATATGGATTTAGAAAAGAAAGGAGTATATTCTATTGGATAATACTTTAGACTTATATAGCTTGTGATGTGACAGGGACTTAAGTTGGATCAAAGATAGGGGAGGTCATATGTGAATTGGATGTGGGTTGCTGGATACTTGGATGAGTCATGAGATATTGGTTTGCTGCCATTTCAGGAATGTTGAACCTTTTATTGGATTGACACCAAACCAGGCAATGTCTGGATTTTACTTGTGTTGACAACGGCCAGAATACTTTTACATCCTGCTCCTCAACACTATGGTTGTTTCTTGTATCCTGCCAAGTTAATGCAGACTTGGAACCTTCTGGACCTGCTCTCACTGAGAGATCTGAAGATTAAATTTGATACCATTTCAGACCTTACCATTACCATGACCCCTATGTCAAGGACACCTATCTTCCCCAACTGTGCATCCACCGGCTCCTTGGTTGGTTTTGGGGTATACCAATATATCCTACCTCTTGGACTATTTTACTCCCTTTCCAGGAAGATTCTAATCACTAGGCCATCTGCTCCACATGTCAATGATAGGGATTCCTGTAGGTGCCGCTCTTGTTAAACTTAACTTTGGTGCACTTCTCCATCCTCTTGGGAAAAGCTCCTGAATGAGCAGATCCCTGGCATGTGGTTGCTATTTCCCCAGGAGACATGGTCTCTCACTTTCAATCATCTCCAGAACAATTTTGGGGGTGATGAACTTTCTTCTGTATCTTGCAGGCTGGTTGGCTGAGGACATAATGTGTCCATCTTGGGAACCAAACAGTGCCATCTGATTGGCTGTTTCAAGGTTCTGGCTTCCCTGGGTGATTCCTTGGCTAAATTGGCTGGTTCTGGATGCCAGTGTTGATATGTGATTTGAATTAGCAGCTGCCTGTACATGGTGTATAAACAGGGCCATGCTTGAGGACACAGGAGAAAGAACACACTCCTGGGTAGTGCTTACAGAGAGGCCTGCAGGTTGGGAGTGACCATAGACAGAGGCTTCACTATTGGAAGACCCAGCGTAGCCCTGCATGATTTTGTCAAGGCCAGGGAACAGCTTTTTGACTTGATTGCTGTTGGAAGACATAATAAATTTTTATTAAAAATAAACTTAAAAAGAGGGGGGGTAGATTTTTTCAAATTTATTAAGTATGTTAAGCTGGTGAATAGCTAGATCTAAAGTTTAGCCGTCCTAAACTGGAATAGGGTGATTTTTGAGAATGCCTATGATTCCTAAAAGAATTAGCACAAATCCACTCTAGATCCTTTGACATCCTTTTTGAGACACCTATAAATTATATTTATTTCAAATTCACCTCATTTTTGATTTGAAATTTGGTTCTTGGATTTGACAATCCCGCAATTTCAGATTTTTTAAGTTTTACATGATGTCTATGATTTGTTAGACATACAGGAAATCTTAAATCATACATTATAATCCTGCATTTCTGATCATGTATCCCGCATTTGTTTGCTGTGTTTTGTCTTTTTGTTAGTTGAGTTATCTGCTCAAGAGATTTTAAATTTGCCAATTTAAATATACCAAAAAATGTTGAATCAAATGGTTGATTTTATTAAATATTTTTTTTCACTCAACTGAGTTGCCCGCAAATGTGGCTCAAATTTTGGACCAGGAATTTGACAATCTCACATATCTACCATTAGGTTCAGGATTTGCAGTATTACAGTAGACAAAACTATTTGAACTCTGGGGAATTGACTTCATTGGGCCCCTACTTCCATCTAAACCTGGTGAAGAGTGCATTCTGGTAGCCACTGAGTGCCTTTTCTGTTAGCATTTGGCCCAAGATTGAAAGAATAACTCAGTCATTATTACAGTTTCATTCATCTACAATAGCATTATAATCCTGTTTGGCCTCCCAACTACTTTGTTGGCTGATTAAGGATCCCACTTTAGAAATCAGATGGTTGCTGATTTGACAGCTAAGGTTAATATTGCCCATGAGTCCTGCTGCTTACAGTCCTTGCTAAAAAAGTCTCACTGAAAGGTTTAACCACACACTGGTGAAATGGCTTGAGAAAACACACAGTTCTAACCTTCCACTTGGCAAGCTATGCTACACTTGGTATTGTAGAGCTACTGCTCCAAAGTTCAAATCACCTCCAAGATGACACCATTTGAAGCCATATTCAGAAACAAGCCATACACACGTCCTCAGTAAGGTGAAGCAGCACTGGTACTCTAAGAACTGGGACTAGAAACGCCACATGGCCAGGAAGAACCTACAAGTCACCGCCAAGAAGACCATGTCTGCCCAGCATGGGATCAAGCACCAGGTACCCAAATTTAAGGTTGGCAAACGAGCCTTGGAATTCAATAGTGCTTGGCAACCACCAAATCCAAGAAATTTAAAGTTAAATGGATAGGCCCCTACACTATTTACAGGGTGGGTCCACACCATAGCTATTTCGTTGAAAACTCTGCTGGTTACAGATACCCCTCCCAGTCAGCGGCACTCGCTTGAAAACATACCAAGCCTAGGATGAAAGGGGTAGTGTTGTAGTGAAGGCAAACGGATTTTGATTATTCAAAAGATTTAAATCCCCAGAAACATCTTTAAATACTCGATTGTCGCAAATAAAGCTTTGTCTCTTGGTCAATTAATTATTACCATTTTGCATCTTTTTGTTCCCCACAACAAAAAAAATAAAGCCACTCGATCTAAAATTAAAAATTTCTTGGGCAAAAGATGGCACCTAAGCTACGTTATAAATCACCAGGGACATGCAGCACACCTATTTAAGGCTTGGGGTTGAAAATGTATGTAGATCATTTATAGAAATTAGACAGTGAGATTTGGGCATCAATGATACTGACACACGCGTCCAAGGCTTGCGACTGATACGCACGTAATGCCAAGAAGGTTCGGAAGGTGATGAAGCATTTCTGCAGCACGGGAAATCCAGGGATAGTGAGCTGTGGCATTGATCAGCAGCAGGATTGTCTTATCGTACTTATGCGAATAAGTGCCGGTAAAGATGCCCACCAACTCATAGCCTTGAGGATTGAGATTGAAAAGGGGGCTTCCAACCGCTACGTACTCAGAAAGCCTATTACTAACACTGAAGCACGATTCAGTCCTAGCTTTGGCCAAAGTACAGCTCCTAGATACTTGTGCTGTATATTCCACAATATATTCTCTGTAAGTGTTATTCCAATGGTATACTCCCCACCCCAGAAGGGTAAATCGGTGGAAGGCGCCCAATTTCTTCTCGAATGCAACGCCCACGTGTGACATCAAACGATACCCCCTATCCAACTTAAGAAGAACTGGTGCGGGGTCTTTGCTAGCAACGTCTGGATGCCAGATTATCTGGCTAACGTTGAACTGTAGTCCGGTATTGTGGTCCAAAGCTCCTGGAACTGAATTAAAGCCAACAGTGACATCCCAAGGATAGCCTTGGACGTGGGTAGATGCGGTAAACACAAGGCCTCTATACATGACTCCAGCGCAACGGAATTGGTTCCTAACATAAATGTTAACTAGGTTCTTGACAAGGTAGGCTTCAGCGAGGCAGAGTGTCAATAGGATAGATTTCATATTCAGTCTAAAGGTAACCATCAACTTTGAATATATCCCGCCCCCATCGTAAATCATTCCTGCGGAATTGACATCAAGCATATCTGAAAATGGATATCCTTGCGAATACTTACTATGTCTTGGGCATATGTTGTTGCCGGAAATGCTGCTACCGCAGGAATATTGTTTTCCCAATGTTTGACTTGTCTAACGGCAATAAAAATGAGATCTACAGTTATTATTTTATAAAAAAATAATATCAGTTACTTGTATTCCTTAACTAATTGTAAAATGGTTGTTAATTAAGTTTAACAAGGTATACAGCCAAGTGAATTTACAGGCCAATCATGAATTTATTTCGTAGGTAAATGGAATAATGTGATTAAATTTATCGCAATAAAAATGCAGGTGACTTTTTATATTTGTATTGATTTATTTAAATTGTGTTAATGAGTATCAATATTTATGCTCGACTATGTCCACTTTTTGCCATAATCCTTCGAATCTTTGTAATTGATTTGGGAGCCAGGAAGAAATTTGATCAATTGATGTTCCTCAACTGGTTTTAGTCAATTTTGATCCACCTATCATTTTCATTTTGTAATATTTTAGATTGGCAGCAACGAAAATTCTAAAATGGATCCATTTGCTTTAATAAATTATAATATAAATGTAATCTTATTTTTATTTATTATTATTTGCATTTAGACGTCTTAATTTAAGAGGTAAATTTTAAAAAAGCCAATTTGATTAAATTTTATTACCAAGAAAATAAAAAACATTAAATATCAAAATTATTTAATCTTGGTTTAAATTTTAAAAAGTTAAAGACATTTTAATTTTATTGCAAAGCTTGAAGCCATTTTAAATAAAGGTATTCAATTATTTTTGAAGAATACAAACCACTTTGCAAGGTTGCAACCCCCTTTATAAAATTCTCAAATTCAACATGGAGGCTCTATAGTCAGTTGCTAAGATTTTAAAAAGTGTGACAAAATATGTATTATGTCATCTTATCTTCTACACCTAGCAAACTTCATTATTTTTATAGTAAAGTTGATAGAATTAATAATATTTATAATACAAGTCTAAATAATATAATTTAATCCTAATATTTACATATGTACCTCAATTCACTTTTTGGAGCATCTTAGCATGCAATAGGTCAATTTGATTAGAATATTAAGCCTCATCAAGCCTCATATTACAATTTTTACTCCTTCTCTCAGCTTTTAAAGTATCCATACACATAAAGACCATTGCTACTATGAATAAAAAATACACAATTCATCTGACATCCCAGTTTTTTGAAAAAAAACTTTTTCTCAGCTCCTCATGTTTCTCTTTGTTTTTACTCTAAAAAATGCTTTGGTTGATAGAACCACCAAGGAATTTAAAACTGAGTTTAGCAGATCCAGCTGAACTATCAGCTACAGAGGATTCAATCAAAGCATGATGCTCAAATAGGTGATATCTTTTTACCACTAATTGCTTTTAAATAGAACTTCTATCAGTGGCCTATACAGATTTAAGTGTTTTGTATAATACAGGCTCATAAGTTTATATTTAGAACAGGCTGCAGGTTAATGGACCAAACATAATTGGACCCAAATATTATTGCACCCTGTGCATTCTCTTATCATCAAATTGGTGCAATATATTCTTGAGTCAAGTGCTCAAACTAGTACCCCCTGGGTAGTCCTAATAAGTTGGGTGATTATTATCACTATAAATTATTTTTGAGCAGATGTTAGGTGAGTTTATATCTTTAAAGAGTATCAATGTGAGTTTTTATAAGACCTGGTTGCTTTAGATGAGTTTGCTGATTCAGATATACTATTATTGTAGAGAATTAATAAAGCTATTAGGTATTAAGCTAGGATCTGGTTTTACCAATGTAGAAAGAAAGTAAAGTATATAGATAGTTTTCAAAGCTAGGGCGCTAAACAAAACCAACTCATCTGCATGCAAAAATAACCAAGATTTGCACAAAAACAACTCAGATGGAAAAAAAATTAGCCCAGATGAAAATGAAATGGAAGTGAATCCAAATATATTGTTAATCAATATAAATTCACTGGCTTTAATATTTTGCATCTGAGTGTAAAGTTCCAAGGTGTCCTGATAGCCCTGGACAGGGATATATTCCCTAGAGCCACAAAAAAGGCAGGCCACGTCCAGGCACAACTTCTATGCAACCTGGAGGACCTTGCCTACACTGTGGATGAGTGTTTTACGTTGGCCTTTACAGCAAAAACTTCCCCTCTTTCTTTGGAGTCCCCTCCCACTACAGATGAGACATTAATTCAGTTGGATTTTTTGCTCTCCTGATGCCACCCTGCCTTAAAGCAATTGACAGGACAACAGAAAAATGCAACCCACACTTCATTGGGGTTTTCCGTCTTGTAGCCCAGGAAATTGAGATATAAGATTCCACAGATAGTGGAATACTGGTTGAATAATTCCTCCAGCCCAGGGGGTCCCTTGGCCTGGAGAAAATGGTTCTTAAGACATTCTGGCTGTGACATCAATGACAAACAGCAATAAGAATGTTGTGCCTGAATCCTTGGAATGCACCTACCCAACCAAGCTGCTGTCCCCTGCACCTGGGCCTGTTGCTCATATTTCTTGGGCCCAGGCCATGGGTAGATTAGGTTGATGCTTTTAACTGGTTCCCTCCTGCTGCTTCTAAAACCCCTCCTATAGCACCCCTGGTACCATTACCCCTCCCATGCATATAATAGAAGCAAGGGCCATAAGGTACCTTGACTACCAATCCTGATTATTGAATAAAACTCCTAATTTTTGCAAACTCACTTTGTGTTTTGTGGTTTTAATTCAATAATGCAGACTTTTTTCCTGACTTCTGTTGTTTTCCCCTCCTCCTGCTTTCCTTAAGTCTGCCTTCCCTGCTGCATATCTGCCCATGTTTTTTTGTTGGGATACAATCCAAGGAGATTAGAACCCTGTCTAAATCCTCAGAAAGTAGGAAAATCTCAACTTTTTCCTCCAAAAACTCTAATTCAGCAATTCCACAAAAAATCAAGCCCCTTAGTTCTTGTAGCCTGTCTGCCCAGAGTTTTTTGTTAAAACTCATCCCACAGAATGTTGTCTCTTTTTTAAGTCATTTATGATGAGCATGGTATACATCCTCCTGTTGCTATGGACTACAACCCCAGACATTTGGGATCAACTCTTCTTGGCTGCAAAACACTCTATACTCAATCCTGACCTGCTCTCAAACCCCCTTTTGCATCTGACCCAGGTTCCCACCATCCTCAACACATTTGTCAAGTTGGCTTGAACAGGTTTCTATCCCAAGGACCTCCCATCTTTCCAGGAGCCAGGCATTAATGAATCCCCTTCCATAGATCAGAATAACACTGGACTTATGTTGGTTTCAAACTACTCCCTCTCATTCTTGCAGCAACTTCCTCTTATGGATCTGGATTCTCATCCCACCTGGTATTTTTCTCTGTGGTTGCTGTTGGTTTCCTTGGTTATGGGCTTAAACTCCTATTTCCCACCCTTGTTACGGCCTGCCTTGCCCTGGAGGCCTCTTGAAGCAACCATTGTAGTCCTTCACTGGATGGCATCCTGGTGGATGGTTCCACCAGGATGGGAGCCAGACTTTGTTAGTCTAGCCCTCCTCTCTCACACTGAGTTGATTTTGCTTAAATCTCAGTTATTTTCTTAGAGCCATAGCTTGGAAAACCAAAGGATTTAAAATTTATCAATGTCCCTAATCAATTGTATAATATGGCATAGCTATGTATAGCAAAGAAATTTGGTACAGTTTTATCCCATGAAAACGGCTATATAATGGCTGGTAAAAATTAAAGTGGGACCTGTTCCCAAGGTATTTTAGATTTAAATGATGAGCTGCTCCTATATACTTGATGATTCTGTATTGTTTCTTTGCCCAGATGCCAGTTCATCCTCAGCTTACAGAAAGGGTTTATAATTTTTTTAGGAGTACTTTTGAGCATTAGTAGATTTTCTAGGAAAATTTCACAAAGAGAACATAGTTTCAACTTTTTTCATCCATTGCACTACAGCCCATTGATTAAATTAATATATATTTTGCAAAATCTTCCATCACTCTACTTCAGAAAATTGTTTCCATGATGAATGCCTCAACTATCAAGTAGAGGATGGTCCTAAGACTCAATTTAGATATTACACTAGGATTGAACCCCAATGATTTCCAAGAAACCCATCTCTTCTCCAACCACATTATATATCATCTCCATGGACACTGTGGCATAAGAGAAGCTATATAAATCATTTTCTCTATTTCAATAAAGATATCAATCTGTTCTTAATCTTCCTCTTAATTTTTTATTATAGACTTATCCTAATTAAGTACTCTACAGAAGGATCAGCCTATTTATGTTAAATACTATACTGTAAATTCAGAACCTGAACATAAAAATGCAGGATTGTCAAATCCCTGGTCCAAATTTTGAATCACTTTTGCGGGATAGCCTTTTTTAATTAAATTGAATTCTTTGTATTTTATTTGGATTTTTAAAAACGCAGGAACTCATAGACACTTTGCAAAGCTCAGGTTGGACTGCATATTTCCAATGGACAAAATGAATTAACTGGAATCAGATTTGAATTATTCAAATCCATCAATCATTTTCATTAGGTTTACTATGCTTTTTGGAATTGCGGGATTTTCAAATCCAAGAACCAAATTTCAAATCACTTTTGAATACCACTAGTAAACTCAGATATTAATTGCGGGAACTGGAATCCAAATTGAATGTACAGCAAGAAACTAGGACAGATCAACCCAAATCAAGAAGCTCCACTCTGGATAAAATCAGATGAAACATCCAATCTCAACAACCATGCTTCAACATGAGATTGAGTGAAATTTAAAATTGTCTAAACTGGAAATGATGTAATATTCTTCACTCTAAATCACTAATATAGCAACCACAAAACCATCTAATGATATATGAGAAACCCTCCTGATGACGCAGAAGTTTTTAAAAGTTTTTTGGCCCCCAGCATAGCCAGGGGCCATAAAACTTATTTTCAAGGAAGAAGGAGAGGTGGGAAAGATAAACAATCAGTTTACTACACTATGTACTCATGTATTGCTGTTAAGGATATTTGATTACAGTAGATTTTAAAAAACGCTAATAATAAAATAGAATTATATATTAAAAGCTATCTTATCACATTGTCTTTTCCTTGATGTGTTGATAGTTCATTTGCTGTTGATAATGTGCTTCCATTAATTGGATAGTTTCACCTCCAGTCACCAAGGCAATAGGAAATCAAGTTGCCTCCCTGAGACCAGCTGTGATTGTGGAGGCAACTTGATTTCCTATTGCCAAGGCAACTGGAGGTGAAACTATCCAATTAAAAACAAGCATATTATCAACAGCAAATGAACTATCAACACATCAAAGAAAGTAATGTGATAAGATAGATTGTAATATATAAACTATTTTATTATTAGCGTCTTTTAAAATCTACTGTAATCAATTTTCTAAATTTTAGCTGCCCTAAAATAGAATAGGATGATTTTCAAGAATGCCTATGATTCCTAAAATAATTAGCACAAATTCACTCTAGATCCTTTAGCATCTTTTTTGAGACACCCATAAACTATATTTATTTTGAATTCCCCTCATTTTTGATTTGAAATTTGGTTCTTGGATTTGATAATCCTTCAATTTCAGATCCATTAATTTTTACATGATGTCTATGATTTGTTTGACATACAGGAAATCTCAAATTGTACATTAGAATCCCGCATCTATAATTCATGTATCCCACATTTGTTTGCTGTGTTTTGTCTTTTGTTAGTTGAGTTATCTTCTCAAGGGATTTGAAATTTTCCAATTTAAATAAATCAAAAAAGTCAAATTAAATGGTTGATTTTATTAAATATTTTAATTTTCACACAGCTGAGTTGCCTGCAAAAGTGATTCAAAATTTGGACCAAGGATTTGACAATCCCGCATTTTTACATTTAGGTTCTGAATTCACAGTACTTTAAATTCAGAACCTAAAGTTAAAAACGCAGGATTGTCAAATTGTTTTGCGTGAACTCACCAACTTAATGGAGTAATTTTCATCCCAGAAAAGCTTACTTTTTTATATAAAAGGATGAAAAGTATTCCAGTAAGTTAGTGAGTTCACGCAAAAACAATTTGACAATCCCACATTTTTACCTTTAGGTTCTGAATCTACAGTACCAACTATTTTACAATGTAGGAAATAGAATTTGGTAGTATGAAAAATAATTCTTTATCAACTTACTTGCTATCCTAAACCCTCTTAATTTATTTTTGAAGTTACATGTATTTACTATTAATTTAATTACCAAATATTAGAAAACAATAAGATAGCAATTTTTTCTTACTGCTTTATATTATGATAGCTTGAAAATATGCCATCTCAGTTTGCTACTTCACACTAATCAATAAATATTTGTTTCAGAAAGTTTATTTAATAAAAATAACACATTGTATGGGACCTGTTTATATCATCTATAGTTTACAGCATCTGGTTTTACAGCATTATTTTACTGATTTAATAGGGATACACCAGAAAAATAAAGCCTTTTATACAGTAGTTTTTAAAGCTATGGAACTAAGCAAAAAATCATCTATAAGCAAAATCAATTCATCTGCAAACAAAATCAACTCATATGCAAACAAAAATAACAAATCTCAGAAAAAATAGAAGTGAGCTTGATTTTTAAAAATTCAATATAAGTTATCATTCTTTATTTTGCTTGCATCTCATCTTATTTTGTTTACAGATGAGTTGATTTTGCTTAGAGATGGGGCTTTTTTCTTTGCAGCATAGATTTGAAAACTACTGTATACTGATAGAAGATGGAACATAGGATAAGTCTAAGTTGTATTAATAAAAACAAAATTAATCTGTTCCACACAGATATTCCTATTGCTTATTTCCACATCCAATAAAACACTTTGGTAAATTCACTTTATTATGTATCTATATTAAAAATTTTAAGGTTAATCTCTGTAATAAAAGCTTTAATGATGAATCTAATGCCTTGAGTTTTTCAGCTGTTAATATTTAAAACCCAAAGTCAGCTCAGATAAAATGCAGTTTCACATAAAATGAAACAATAAGGTTGTAAGATTGATTTAGCAGTATTAAATAGTATACATATGTCAGTAGTCACATTGCAGCACATCAAACAAAATAACCATCAGAAATAATATGGTTGTCGCAGATCCTGAATGGATTAGACGTAAAGTTGTCCACCTAGGGATTAAGCGACAGAACAGTCACACAATTGCACTATTGCATCTTGATTTTACTAGGGATAAAGACGTTTAAAACGCCTCTAAAACGGGTATTTGGTTTGCCTCTCAAATGTGCACAAGGCACAGGCTTTACTTCTGGGATTATAAATAGAACAACAAAGTTATTTATATCTACCTCCTTAAGGAAAGCTGTGTGGAACTGGTTGTTCTCTTGCGCGGGACTTTTAGCTGTGCCAATCCACTCTCCTCCATTAGGGAAGTCCTTCTGTCTGTGCCTCCCTGCCCCTGATGGCAATTCCCCTGCCTCACACTATATAAGTGTGATACTATCTAAATAAACACCTGTTTTGTCTTTACACCTTTATATTCTTCTGTCCTTTCACAGGCTGCCACTATACCATCAACAGGTATAGTAATAAGAATTAGGTCCCTGACTAACTGTTTATAGAAACTAGCATCCCTTTGCTGCAATTTTTACGACAATGGTCCCAATCAAAATCCCTAATAGAAAAATTTTCAACAAAATGAAGAAAAAATGGGCATGTATACTTTATATTATAAGCTTTAATTTGATACATTAATCCTGGTAAGCTGGTCCATGAATAACACAATATCACTTATAAGAAAGCACACAGAAGTTTTGCATTAAGCCAATATTCCAAAGCACATATAGTTGATTAATCAGCACCTTTTAATCAAAGTAAACTCCAAAACAGAAATGGAGAGATATACACATCCAGTTAGTGAAGTTTATTTAGGTGATGGGGTATCAATCCCCCCTCACACTTTCCAATTAAATCAATTTGGACATAGTATCAATGTTTATCAAGGATTTACCCTGTAAATAAACTTTAAGTAAAAAGCTTTCTCTCCTTTTTTATAAGGAATTTTTAATGCCTTAAATGGTATCTCAGGTGATCAAAATTTTTTCTTTACTATCACTCAAACCAAGATCTTGTAGCAGTTAACAGTTAAGAGTCAGAGGCTAGTACTACTGATATATACTCTGGTACTTCAACATCACACAGGAGGACCAAGAGCTAGAACTTTTCTTTATTTGGGCTGGCGCCTTATTGTTTGGACATCAGGTGGAGGCCACCACTGGCCAGGGAAATAACCAGACCCTTGTATCAAAAGATGTTAGAGTTTACTTGTTTCCGGAGAAATCTCCCCCTTTTAAAAAAGCAATTCAATCAGCATATGCCTTTTCTCAGGAAGAAAACAGAAAAACAGCTTCAAAACAAGGCCAAAAATTGCAACCAATCAGCTTTTTCAGGAGATTATTGCATAGATTTGGATGATGTGAACTTTTGGTCAATTACTGAACACTTTATGCACCCATAAAACCGTAATGAGATAGCTTTAGGTGCTACCAAGTGGAGAAATTTTATTAATACAAAGCATTTACAAATTAAAACAGCATCCTAATGTACATAGGAATATTTCATAATAGCATTGCTTTCTAAAAATGATGCTGACATCAAGTTCACCCATGAAGATACCAGCTGGGAACCTACAGTATCTAGGTAGCAAAGTGGTTTGTCCAGGTATGGAGGGGTCATCCTGGGAATCTTTGTCCATTTTTATAAGAAGTTTGGATTGGAACTGTAAATGCATCATGTAATACATAACTGGTGTACTTATCAAGACAGCTCCTCACAGGATATTTTGATGATACAATTTTGTGCCATATCAAGACCCTCTGTAACTTATCAAGACTACATTCCTAAAAAGGACATTGTCATGTTGGATTTGTCTTTGGTAGCATAGAAGACAAGACAACGCTGCAAAATAGTTGAGATGTTGCAAACAGGGAGCAGCTAGGGTTGTTAGAAAAAGCAACAATGGGGAAATAACTTGGCTTTTTGGGTGATAAATTTAAGATAAACTCTTTAGCTTTTCTAGAGAAGAAAGAAAAAGAACAATTTAAAGGAGTATTGTTGAAACCGCAGGCTTGACCTGCCAGCAAGACTCCAACCAAGCGGGTTCATGACCCGCAATCCAATTACCTGGTCACTTGAAGCCAGACTAGGAAGTCAACTCAGATTACCAAATCCAACAACATGAACAGATGATGATCCTTTATGGTGGATACCTCATTTTGGCGCTTGACTCATTACCAGGATCAAGCCACCCCTTCTTCTATCCAACTGTGTGACCAATAATCATGTTCCTGTTATCCTTAATTCACATTAACTATATAATCACTATCTCACAATAAAGATTATTATCTAGCTTCTAAATATATTTCACCTTGTAACTCTGCCAAAACAGCACAGTTACAACATTGGTATCACAGGTAGATTCTCCATCCTACCTTATCTTGAAAAATTCCACCTGTTTCCCGCACACGCTGCAGCCAACAAATCCTCAACAGAATTATGTCTGGCCTCCTTCTTAAAGGACTCTGTACGCTCCTAGTGCCAAGATAGCTGATGGCTTTGTACTGTACCAGAACACAGTGATTCCACTACCTGCCTTCAACGCTATGTCTGCACAGGGTTTTTTTCAGGCTCCCGCCTCCATGCTGCGACCAACCGACAAAGGCACCATGCCAGCCTACGTAGCTCAAAGACTACAGAGCACTGCCTTGGAACCTTTTGCCGGGGCCAACGACAACAACACTGCCGCATGGATCCAGTCTGCCCAAAGCAAGCTGGCCTAGATGGAATTCCCACAGCAATTTTGGATTGCAGAAATTTCCATTTGCCTGACCCATGACACTGGCACCTGGTGCAACAAGTGGCACAAGGAGCACACCAACAAGAACTGGGATACCTTGAAGAAAGACTTCCTGGCAAGATTTGTGCTTAAAGACACAGCTCTCATGATAATACGCCAATTAAAGAACCTTATACAGACAGGCACTGTGAAGGAGCTCACCTGCACCTATAAGGAACTCCAACTTTGTGCACCATCTGATATGGCCTTTGACACCCCAGCCACACACCTCATGTACTATAACACCCTCAAGTTGCATGTGATGAGACATGTGAACCTGGACCAAGTGACCAACCTGCAAAGCTTTTACTGTGAAGCAGAGAAAGTGGAACAAACCTCCAATGCACTTAATAAGGCACAAACTGGGAAACAAGAAAGAGCCAAGGATTCTCATCCAGGTAGGCGCTCTGCCCAACCACCCCCTGGAGGCAACAGGAATAACACCAACAACAAACCCACGGGTTTGAATGGGCATGGAAATGGAAACAATGGCCAGTCAAACCAAACCCATTTCTGTGTCACCACCACGCAAGGCAACCAAGACAAGGGAAAAGCCCGGGGAGAGCACTAAGCAAGCCAAGATCTCCCTGCACAATTCCTGACTTGCCCAATGATGAGTACCAACCCAAGGATATGGACTAATGCCCAATAATCCAGGTGCCCTCAGAGGACTTGGTACTGTACACCATTGCCAGACATCCCAATAAATTAATGTCCTATCCTTTCTGCTTTTGAAGTTACAC